>SJYX01022628.1:144636-195318 GCA_006410675.1 Oreotragus oreotragus
GTGATGCCATCCAGCCATCTCATCCTCTGTCATCCCCTTCTCCTCCTGCTCCCAATCCCTCCCACCATCAGAGTCTCCAATGAGTCAACTCTTTGCATGAGGTGGCCAAAGTACTGGAGTTTCAGCTTTAGAATCATTCCTTCCAAAGGAATCCCAGGGTTGATCTCCTTCAGAATGGACCGGTTGGATCTCCTTGCAGTCCAAGGGACTCTCAAGAGTCTTCTCCAACACCACAGTTCAAAAGCATCAATTCTTCGGCACTCAGCCTTCTTCACAGTCCAACTCTCACATCCATACATGACCACAGGAAAAACCATAGCCTTGACTAGACGGACATTAGTTGGCAAAGTAATGTCTCTGCTTTTGAATATACTATACTTGGTCATAACTTTTCTTCCAAGGAGTAAGTGTCTTAAAATCAAGTTAGATAGAGCAAAAACTGGCGAATCTGACGTCAAACGGATTACAAAAACTTAAAGCAAACCTTACCTTACATTCCACCACACTCTGATCTGATTCACAAGTCACATAGATTTCATCTACTGCCCGGCGAAGATTGTCAAAAAGAAATGCCCAGTATCGAGCTCTTAGATCAACTTTCCGAGGGTGTCTTGTTTTAGTGGGACTTTTATCAAAGTGTTTATCTCCAGCTGTAGATGATGTCATTTTACAGTCTACTGTAGTGTTCTGATGAAATAAAACACGGAAAAAAATTTTTTGATGCCTCCAGAAACTAGATTTTTGTATAAATCACACTTTTCAACATAAATACTTAAAAACGTGATGTCTTTCTGTTCACCTTACATCATACTGAATTCACCAAAACAAAGCTTCTCATTTTAAATAAAAGCAGGAGGTTTGTAATATCAAACCTGAAAATTTTAATGACGAATAGATGCTTGGTCGAAAAGGAACACTAATAGGGCTCCTGGTTTACTAAAATACATGTATGGCACATTTAAATGCACTGACAAATGACATATACCTATTCAGTACTGTGAAATTGCTGCATATATTCTTTTCATTTAGAAATGACATATTCTCTACTTATATGCAGTTGCTTAACTTTATCTTAAACCATCTTTCCACTACAAGTAAAAATCAATATATAAACACAAAACAATTTACTAGAAAATAATACTGATGAAGAAAACCAAGCATCAGCTGCAGAGCAGAATCACCAAATAAAGTAACCACAGTCTTTCCTCGGTTGCACAGGCAGATTTTGGAAATACAAGATTATATTCTACACTTTTATAGACTACCAAAGAATCATTCCACCACAAACATGAGTGTATAGTTTATAGGAAGACTTGAACCTTCTCACTAGAAGTACAAACGAGTTGCTTTTCTCTCTGTGGCTACTTAAACTGATAAGTAAATAAATACTTGTACTACAGTTAGAACAGCAAACAATTCCAAGTTTCTTTGGGTTGTCCTGTATGTATGTAAGCCACTTCTATTAGCTTGTTTGTTTTCCCTTCTTCATATAAGAGTCCCAGAGTGAAGAACACCCAAAATAGAAGCTAATAGCCTTCAGTTTTGTTTTACGCTTTGGCCTTCAAAGTAACAGTGATTTCTATACTTGAAAACTCTTTCATAGCCAGCCTTTGGCTTATACAGAATCTTCCGTTACCAAAAGGCAAGCAAACAAAACATTTACACACACAAAGACACACACACTTAAGAGGCTGAGATGGAGCTGCTCATCCTCCTTCCACAGTCCTTCATCCAGATGAAGGCTGTCAGACCCAGCAAATAAAAATTAGTAAACATTTTATCTGACAGTCCTAATCCAGGCCCAAATTCTCAACACTCAAGCAATAAAATTTAAAGTAATCATCAACAACCCACAAAACCTTTGCCTTAATGGCTCTCCAAGTAGTTTCCAACTCTAGTAGTAATATTTAATTATGATGGCAAATATCCCCTTATACAAATTTTAAAGTATGTATTATTAGCTGTACTTTACAGCTTAGAAAACTGAGATTTAGAGGCTGCTTTGTCCAAGATCACAGAGCCACGGGAGACCATCTTCCAGTCAGAGCTCTACAATTACACCACTGACGTCCCATTACACTGCACCCCAAGGCCCTGTGCTAACAGCCCTTTACCAGATATTCCAGACCACCTCATTTCTCTCCCTGTTTCCACACAAACTTAAAATTCACTTGAATTTTCCTGAATTATACCTCCATCACAAACTTTTTCTAGAATAATCAGCGAAGCACTAGTAGCTTCCTGTGAATTCAGACACTAATCTTAGTATCAAATTCTCAAAAATACTCTAACTCATCTTCACCCATTTATGTATTTACCCTATCATGTATCCATATGTATATTATTCAAATACTTTAGCCAACCTTTCTTAAAATGCATAATAGGCAAAACTGCTTTCAGGTTAAGATGTTTCTATTCTCTGTGACTGCTCTATGTGAGACTTCTATTAAGAAAGACTCTAGAAAGGAATAAATTATATCTAGGTAATTCCATCTGAAGGGCAATGTACTATGCAAATTGGACATTTAAGTTAGACAAAAATAGCCACCTTTATATTTGCATATTTTATTTTATGAAGGGCTTTTTTTAATTGCAGGATGATGGCTTTATGCTTTCCCTGGTGACTCAGTGGTAAAGAATCAGCTTGCCAAGCAGAAGATGCAGGTTCGATCCCTGGGTCGGAAAGATCCCCTGGAGAAGGAAATGGCAACCTGCTCCAGTGCCTCTGCCTGAGAAATCCCATGAACAGTGAAGCCTGGAGGGCTACAGTCCATGGGGTCGTAAAGCAGCTTAGCAACTAAACAACAACTGCTTTACAGTGCTGTGTCAGTTTCTGTTTATAGCAACGTGAATCCGCTGTAAGTATACACATATGCGCTTCCTGTTGAGGCTCGCTCTTGCTCCCCATTGCCCTCTGGGCCATCCAGAACATGGAGCTCATGGAGCTGAGCTCCCTGTGCTATGCGGCTGCTTCCTGCCAGCCACTTCACCACCGTAGTATACACATGTCAGTGCTTCTCTGAATTTGTCCCACCCTCTTGAAAACATATCAGTTAATATTCAAAACAAAGCATTACCATAAAGACAGGACAAGTATTATTATCCCTATTCTGTACATGACAAAACTCAGGCTTAGTAAGATTCAATATGTTGACCCAGTCAAAAGGCTGAATGACAGAACTGGGACCAGAACCTAAACTTCCAACTTCTGCTTCACTGTTCACAGAACATTTCACAAAGCACCTAGCCCACAGTAAGTACCCATATGATGTTAGGTATGAATAGAGGGGGAAAGATAAAGAGGAAATGAAATATGCTCAAAGTAAAATGTGAATAAAATACTGGCAAAACTGCCAAACTTGTGGAGAAAGGCAGAAGAGACATGCCAAATTGTCTGATAAGTCTGTATAAAGTTTCAAAATATAGGGTTCTTTTCCAACCACTGATAAAAATAATAGCATTGATAATAATAACTGCAGCAGCACTTAACATTCACGGCATACTTGCTATGTGCCAGGCACTGTGTTAAGTGCTTCCCATATAGCTATAGTTCCTTTCATCTTTGAAGCAGTCGCTACCACAGTCACTAGCTTCTATCCGCTTATTTCTGGCTGTGCTGGGTTGTCACTGCTGCGTGGGCCTTCTCCAGCTGTGGCAAGCAGACGCCACTCTCTAGTTGCACTGTGCAGACTTCTCCCTGCAGTGGCTTCTCTTGCTGCACAACGTGGGCTCTAGGCACGAGAGCTTCAGCAGCTGCAGGATGCGAGCTCAGTGGCTGCAGCTCCCGGGTTCTGGGTACAGGCTCAATAGCTGCGGCACACAAGCTTAGCTGCCCCAAGACATGTGGGACCTTTCCGGACCAGAGACTGAACCCATGTCTCCTGCTTTGGCAGGCAGATTCTTTACCACTGAGCCACCAGGGAAACCCAACATAGTTACTACTATTAGCTCCATTTTTTACAGGAGAAAACTTAAGTGTAGCCATATTAAATGATAAATCCAAAGTCTCACACTAAGAGATAAAGCCAAGATTCAAAGTTAGGTAACTATTTCATTGTCAACATCTGCTGGATCATCAAAAAAGCAAGAGAGTTCCAGAAAAACATCTACTTCTGCGTTATGGACTACACCAAACCCTTTGTCTGTGTGGATCACAACAAACTGTGGAAAATTCTGAAAGAGATGGGAATACCAGACCACCTGACCTGTCTCCTGAGAAATCTGTATGCAGGTCAAGAAGCAAGAGTTAGAACCGGACATGGAACAACAGACTAGTTCCAAATAAGGAAAGAAGTATGTCAAAGCTGTGTATTGTCACCCTACTTATTTAACTTATATGCATAGAACATCATGCGAAATGCTGGGCTGGATGAAGCACAAGCTGGAATCAAGACTGCCGGGAGAAATATCAATAATCTCAGACAAGCAGATGACACCGCCCTTATGGCAGAAAGCTAAAAAGAACTAAAGAGCCTCTCGATGAAAGTGAAAGAAGACAGTGAAAATGTTGCCTTAAAACTCAACATTCATCTTATCCCATCACTTCATGGCAAACAGACAGGGAAACAATGGAAACAGTGTGAGACTTTATTTTGGGGGGCTCCAAAACCACTGCAGATGGTGACTCCAGCCATGAAATTAAAAGATGCTTACTCCTTGGAAGAAAAGCTATGACAATCCTAGGCAACATATTAAAAAGCAGAGACACTACTTTGCCAACAAAGATCCGTCTAGTCAAAGCTATGGTTTTTCCAGTAGTCATGTATGGATGTGAGAGCCGGACTATATAAAGAAGCTGGGTGCTAAAGAATTGATGCTTCTGAACTGTAGTGTTGGAGAAGACTCTTGAGAAGTCCCTTGGACTGCACGGAGATCCAACCAGTCAATCCTAAAGGAAATCAGTCCTGAATATTCTTTTGAAGGACTGATGCTGAAGCTGAAACTCCAATACTTTGGCCACCTGATGCGAAGAACCGACTCATTCGGAAAGACTCTGATGCTGGGAAAGATTGAAGGCTGGATGACAAGGGGATGACAGAGGATGAGATGGTTGGATGGCATCACTAGTGTGACGGACTTGAGTTTGAGTAGGCTCCGGAGTTGGTGATGGACGGGACAGGACAGGGAGGACTGGCATGCTGTAGTCCATGAGACCGCAAAGATTTGGACATGACTGAGTGACTGAACTGATCTCATTGCTATGGCTTACTGTGCCTGTTTCCAAGATATGCAACAGAAGACAAAGCGATCTAAATTTCTGGAAAAAGCTAAACACAACTGAACTTCATGTTTTAAATAAAATTCAAAATAAAAAATGCTATATACTAATTTAATCAATCACTTTTGAGAGAAAACAAGGAAGAAAGAAAGAAAAAGAGAGGGAAAGGGGAAGGAGAAAACTGAGAAAACTCACTTCCCTCTTTTAGAACTCTTGTCAACTCCCCCTGATAATCTGACAAAGCCTACGGACCTAAACGTCTGGCAACAACTGATCTTTTTACTGTCTCCATATTTAGTCTTTTCCAAAACATCTTAAGGTTGGAATCATACAGTATGTAACCTTTTCAAATTGACTTCTTTTACTTAATAATATACAACTAACTTCCTCTACGTCTTTTCATGGCCTGATAGATCATTTCTTTCTAGAGCTGAATAATATTCCATTGTCTAGATGTACCATGGTTTATTTCCCCATTCATCTACTGAACAACATCTTAGTTGCTTCCAAGTTTTGCCAATTATAAAGAGGGCAGCTATAAATCCATGTACATGTTTTGGCGTAGACGTAAGTTTTCGACTCATCTTCATCTATATCAAGGGCATGACTGTTGAGTCACAAGGTAAGAGTATATTTACTTTTGTAAGAAATTGCCAACCTGTATTCCCAAGTGGCTGAATTCTCACTCTGAATTCCCACCAGTACTGAATGAGAGTTTCTGTGGCTCTTCATCCTCACCAGCAATTGGAGCTGTCAGAGTTCCCAATTTGGGTCATTCTAATAGGTGTGTGATGGTAGCTCATTGCTTTAACTTGCATTTCCCTGACAGCATATGATGTGGCATACCTTTTCATATCCTATTTGTACATCCTCTTTGGTGAGCTGGTTGTTAAGGTCTTCAGCTCATTTTTCAATCAGGCTGTTTCTTACTGTTGAGTTTTAAGAGTTCTCTGTATATTTTGGATAACAGTTACCTCATGTTATGGGATGTTATTGGACATCTTTCATTGGATGTCTTTTTCCAAATATATTCTCCCAAGTCTGTGACTTGTCTTCTCATTTTTTTTAACATTGTCTTTTGCATAAGTTTTTAATTTTAATGAAATCCAGCT
Source organism: Oreotragus oreotragus (assembly GCA_006410675.1). NCBI lineage: Eukaryota > Metazoa > Chordata > Mammalia > Artiodactyla > Bovidae > Oreotragus > Oreotragus oreotragus. Next base: position 150,967 of record SJYX01022628.1, read on the forward strand.
TATCAATGATTTCTTTCAGGAATCATGCCTTTGTTACTGTACCTAAAGTCATTTCCATAACCAAGGTCTTTTAGGTTTTCTCCATTATCAGCTAGGAGTTTTTCACTTCTACATTTAAGGTCAATGGTTCATTCTGAGTTAATTTTTTATGAAGAATGGAAGGTCTGTGCCTGGATTCTTTTTTTTTGCCATATAGATGTCCAGTTGTTCCAGCACTAGTTGCTGAAAAGACTATTTTTGCACCATTGTATTGGCTTTGCTCCTTTGTCAAATGTCAGTTGACTATTATGTGGGTCCATTTTTGGGCTTTCTATTCTGTTCTGTATATCCATTTGTCTTGTCTCCTGCCAGTATCACCCTGCCTTGGTTACTGTAGCTTTATAGTAAGTCTTGTAGTTGGTTGGTGTCAGTCTTCCAATTTTGTTCTTCTCCTTCAATACCGTGTTGCCCGTTCCGTGTCTTTTGCTTTGCCATATACACATTAGAAGAAGTTTATCGATATCTATAAAATAATTTGCTGGGGTTGTATTGACTATATTCTCCAAAATGGAAAGAAATGATATCCTGACAATATTGAGTTTTCCTATTCATGAACATGGAACATCTCTCCATTTATTTAGTGCTTTAATTTCACTCATCAAAGTTTTATCATTTTCCTCATATAAATCTTCTATATATTCTGTTAAATTTATACCTACCTATTTAATTTTGAGGAGTGCTGATATAAAGTGGTACTATGTATTTAATTTCAAATACCATTAATTCATTGGTGGTACATAAGAAAGCAACTGACTTCTGTATGTTAATCTTGCATTTTGCAATCCTCTATAATCAATTACCAGTTATAGGAGTTTTTTGGTTGATTCTTTCAGATTTATTACATAGATGATCATGTCATCTATGAACAAAGAGTTTTATTTCTTCCTTCCCAACCTGTTTACCTTGCACTCCCTCTTCTTGTATTATTGCATGAACTAGAACTTCTATCACAATGTTGAAAAGAAATGCCTCATAACTGACCTTAATGGGAAAGCTTCTAGTTTCTCCCATTAGTATCATGTTAGCTGTAGGGTTTTGTTTTTTTTTAATTAAGTTGAGGAAGTTCCCCTCCATTCCTAGTCTATTAAAAAGACTTTTATCATCTTTTATAGTTGGAGAATTTAGTCGAACTTTTTTTTCCTGCATCTGTTGATATAATAGCAGGATTTTTCTTTTTTAGCCTGTTGCTGTGATGAATTCCATTGATTTATTTTCAAATGATGAAAAAATCTTGCACATTTGGGATAAATCCCGCTTGCTCATGGTGTCATTCCTTTTAAATACTGTGGGATATGACTTGATAATATTTTGTTGAGGATTTTTATATCTATGTTGTGAGAGTCATTGGTCTGCAATTTTCTTGTAGTGTCTTTGTCTGGTTTTGGTGTTATAGTAATGTCAGCCTTATAAAATGAGTTAGGAAGTATTCCCTCTGCTTCTACTCTCTCAAATGGATTGTAGAGAATTTATATAATTTCTTCCTAAAATGCTTGGTAGAATTCAACAATGAATCCATCTTGGCCTGGTACTTTCTGTTTTGGAAGGTTATCAATTATTGACTTAATCTCTTTAACAGATTTATTCAGAGTGTCTATTTCATCTTGAGTGAGTTTTCACAGATTCTGTCTTTCAAGCAATCAGTTCATTTAGTTCTGGTTATCTGTGACAAAGGGTTCTTCACAGTATTCTTTTATTATCCCCTTTTAATGCCCATAGCATCTGGACAGAAATGAATAACTAGGGACATGAAATACGATTGGGGGACAGAATTAGCCATATAGGGAGAGTGGTCATAAAGGTCAAAAAAGCCTATTCAACATAAGTGATACTTTTCTCCAGCTACATTCAAATGCATGAGTGGAGAGCAGAATAGGTATAAAGGTGGCTATAATGAGGACAGCTCTGTCAAACATGAACTACTAAGGGACAGGGTAGCTAGACAGTCAGGAGAATATGCAAGAACACAATTACGACAGGCAAACCACAGAATCTCAGGTGGATTTCCAGGGAAGTGTGGCCATATGGAGTATTCAGTTCAGTTCAGTCGCTCGGTCGTGTCTGACTCTTTTCCAACCCCATGGACCGCAGCACGCCAAGCTTCCCTGTCCCTCATCAACTCTCAGAGCTAACTCAAACTCAGTTCCATCATGTCAGTGATGCTATCCAACCATCTCATCCTCTGTCAACCCCTTCTCCTCCCACTTTCAGTCTTTCCCAGCATCAGGGTCTTTTCCAATGAGTCAGTTCTTCACATCAGGTAGCCAAAGTACTGAAGTTTCAGCTTCAGCATCAGTCCTTCCGATGAATATTCAGGACTGATTTCCTTTAGGATGGACTGGATGGATCTCCTTGCAGTCCAAGGGACTCTCAAGAGTCTTCTCCAACACCACAGTTCAGAAGCATCAATTCTTTGGCACTCAGCTTTCTTTATAGTACAGCTCTCACATCCATACATGACTACTGGAAAAATGTAGCTTTGAAGGCAAAGTAATGTCTCTAATTTTAATATGCTGCCTAGGATTGTCATAGTTTTTCTTCCAAGGAGCAAGCATCTTTAATTTCATGGGTGCAGTCACCATCTGAAGTGATTTTGGAGTCCCCAAAAATAAAAGTCTCTCACTGTTTCCATTGTTTCCTCATCTATTTCTCATGAAGTGATGGAACCAGATGCCATGAGCTTCGTTTTCTGAACGTTGAGTTTTAAGCCAACTTTTTCACTCTCCTCTTTCACATTCATCAAGAGGCTCTTTAGTTCTTCTTCTGCCATAAAGGTTGTATCATCTGCATATCTGAGGTTATTGATATTTCTCCTGGCAGTCTTGATTCCAGCTTATGTTTCTTCTACCCTGGCATTTTGCATGATGTACTCTGTATATAAGTTAAATAAGCAGGGTGACAATATACAGCTTTGACGTAATCCTTTCCCGATTTGGAACCAGTCTGTTGTTCCACGTCCAGTTCTAACTCTTGCTTCTTGACCTGCATACAGATTTCTCAGTAGACAGGTCAGGTGGTCTGGTATTCCCATCTCTTTCAGAATTTTCCACAGTTTGTTGTGATCCACACCGTCAAAGGCTTTGGCGTAGTCGATAAAGCAAAAATAGATGTTTTTCTGAAACGCTGGCTTTTTTGATGATCCAACAGATGTTGGCAGTTTGATCTCTGGTTCCTTTGCCTTTTCTAAATCCAGCTTGAACATCTGGAAGTTCATGGTTCATGTACTGTTGAAGCCTGGCTTGGAGAATTTTGAGCATTACTTTACCAGCATGTGAGATGAGTGCAATTGTGTGGTAACTGAGCACTCTTTGGCATTGCCTTTCTTTGGGACTGGAATGAAAACTGACCTTTTCTAGTCCTTGGCCACTGTTGAGTTTTCCAAATTTGCTGACACATTGAGTGCAGCACTTTCATAGCATCATCTTTTAGTATTTGAAGTAGCTCAGCTGGAATTCCATCACCTCCACTAGGTTTGTTTGTAGTGATGCTTCCTTAGGCCCGCTTGATTTCACATTCCAGGATACTTGGCTCTAGGTGAGTGACCATACCATTGTGGTTATCTGGGTCATGAAGATGTTTTTTGTACAGTTCTTCTGTGTATTCCTGCCACCTCTTCTTAGTATCTTCCACTTCTGTTTAGGTCCATATCATTTCTGTCCTTTACTGTGCCCATCTTTGCATGAAATGTTCCTTTGGTACGTCTAATTTTCTTGAAGAGAGCTCTGCTGTGGCTGCTGCTAAGCCACTTCAGTCGTGTCCGACTCTGTCCGACCCCATAGACGGCAGCCCACCAGGCTCCCCGTCCCTGGGATTCTCCAGGCAAGAACACTGGAGTGGGTTGCCATTTCCTTCTCCAGAAGAGAGCTCTAGTCTTTCCCATTCTGTTGTTTTCCTTATATGGAAAACATTATATTGTTTTCCTTATATGGAGTATAAGGGATAATGAAAGGGTGGTAGGATCAGTAAATTATAGATTGCATGGAATCTATAGACTGCAAAGAATTATTAGTCACATGATCAGAGAGAAAAAGGAAACCAGGCTCCCCGTCCCTGGGATTCTCCAGGCAAGAACACTGGAGTGGGTTGCCATTTCCTTCTCCAGAAGAGAGCTCTAGTCTTTCCCATTCTGTTGTTTTCCTTATATGGAAAACATTATATTGTTTTCCTTATATGGAGTATAAGGGATAATGAAAGGGTGGTAGGATCAGTAAATTATAGATTGCATGGAATCTATAGACTGCAAAGAATTATTAGTCACATGATCAGAGAGAAAAAGGAAGAAAGAAAGATGACAGGTAGAAGAGGGATAGCTGAGACTGAGGTCCTAGAAGGAGAGCCACTGCTAGTGAGAACAAGGCAAGACCCTAGGAATGAGCAGAAGACAAAACCACTGGAGGAAAGAAACGTAAGAAATTTAGAGGATAGCAAATGGTACAGTGCACACACTGAGCCTGAAAATTATACCTTCAAGGAATAAGGAAAGTTCAGTTCAGTCGCTCAGTCATGTCTGACTCTTTGCGACCCCATGAATCGCAGCACGCCAGGCCTCCCTGTTCATCATCATCTCTCGGAGTTCACTCAGACGCACGTCCATCAAGTCAGTGATGCCACCCAGCCATCTCATCCTCGGTCATCCCCTTCTCCTCCTGCCCCTAATCCCTCCCAGCATCAGTGTCTTTTCCAATGAGTCAACTCTTCGCATGAGGTGGCCAAAGTACTGGAGTTTCAGCTTTAGCATCATTCCTTCCAAAGAAATCCCAGGGCTGATCTCCTTTAGGATGGACTGGTTGGAACTCCTTGCAGTCCAAGGGACTCTCAAGAGTCTTCTCCAACACCACAGTTCAAAAGCATCAATTCTTCAGCACTCAGCCTTCTTCACAGTCCAACTCTCACATCCATACATGACCACAGGAAAAACCATAGCCTTGACTAGATGGACCTTAGTCGAAAAAGTAATGTCTCTGCTTTTGAATATACTATCTAGGTTAGTCATAACTTTTCTTCCAAGGAATAAGGAGAAGTGACCTGGAATTCTTTTTAAGTGCTGCAACAGGAAAGGGAAGCAGATGGTATAGCTTGATGGCATGTGCTTCAAATTTGAGGAGTTTTAGGAGATGGGAGAAAGACTGCCTAAAATACCAGTGAGGAAGAAGCAGGAAGCATAACCCACCTCTAGGATCAGAGGTAGGAGGGCTGTGGGGGTGAGGTGGGAGGGAGACAACGACTACTTAAAACAACTGGAGGAAGCAGAATCCCCACAGGTGAGTCAGCGTTTAGCTAGAGCACGAAGGGAAAGGGGATGTTCAGAGAAAAGAGGAACAAGGAAAATTTTGCTGATGATAAACTCACTTCTAAAGGGCAAAGTGGTAGAATTTCATGAGTAATGCAGACATATTTCCCTGATAACTACTGAAACTGAGCATCTTTTCATAAGTTCACAGACTATTCAAATTTCCCCCATTTTTTATTGGGTTATTTGTCCTTTGACTGATGAATTTTAGCTTTTATAAAGTTTTAATATATGGTATCTTCTCCCAGTCAGGCTCATCTTAAGTTTTTTAGTATATAAATTTTAATATATCCATCAGTTATGCTTGTCTTATCTAAGAAAGCTTCTTGTAATTCAATGTCATAAATATACCCTTCCAGATAATTTAAATTTTTTATTTTCTCATTTGTTCTTTAACCCATCAATAATTTATTTTTTATATTATGTGAAAATAACCATATTTTATTTGTAATTTAATTGCATTACCGTCAGAGAACAGGTTGTGTCTGGATTCTATATTCTTGTCTGACTTCTATTTACTGAGACTTCTTTATAACCTAGGAAGTGATCAATTTTTGCACATGCTTTGTGTACACTGAGTACCAATGAATATACACACATACACATACATGTATGTATGTATATGAGCTCAAGCATAATTGTATCTTAATTCCATATTCTTACCATTTTTTCTGATCTATCAGTTTCTGAGTAAAGGATATTAATATTTACCACTATGATCATGAATATACCTTTCCCCCTTGTAATTCTATTAAACTGAGCTTTAAATATTTCAAGTCTATGCTGTTAGGTACCTAAAAGATTTGTACTTTTATACTCCTTGCATGATTATTCATTTTACCATTATATAATTTCCTTCTTTCTGTTATCAATGCTTTTCATGTTAAATTTCACCTGGTTTGATATGAATACTACTATTCTAGCTTTAGAGTACATCTAAAATATAAAGTATTTTGCCTGGATTTTTTTCTCTTTTTTTGTTTCAAACCTTTCCTTGACATTTTAAATGTATCCCTTATAAGCAGTATATTTGCTGTTGCTCAGTCACTCAGTTATGTCTGACTCTTTGTGATCCCATGGACTGCAGCATGCCAGGCTTCCCTTTCCTTCAGCATCTTCTGAAGCTTGCTCAAACTCAGGTCCATTGAGTCAGTAATGACATACGATCATCTCATCCTCTGCCGTCTCCTTCTCCTCCTGCCTTCAATCTTTCCCAGCATCAGGGTCTTTTCTAATGACTCTCCTCTTCACATCAGATGGCCAAAGTATTGGGCTTCAGTTTCAGCATCAGTCCTTCCAATGAATACTCAGGGTTGACTTCCTTTAGGATTGACTGCTTTGATCTGCTTGCTGTCCAAGGGACTCTCAAGAGTCTTCTCCAACATCACAATTCAAAAGCATCAATTCTTCGGTGCTCAGCCTTCCTTAGGGTCCAACTCACATCCATACATAACTACTGGAAAAACCAAAGCTTTAACTATACATCAGACCTTTGTCGGCAAAGTANCAAGGGACTCTCAAGAGTCTTCTCCAACATCACAATTCAAAAGCATCAATTCTTCGGTGCTCAGCCTTCCTTAGGGTCCAACTCACATCCATACATAACTACTGGAAAAACCAAAGCTTTAACTATACATCAGACCTTTGTCGGCAAAGTAATGTCTCTGCTTTTTAACACGCTGTCTAGGTTTATCATAGCTTTTCTTCCAAGGAGGAAGCGTCTTTTAATTTCCTGGCTGCAGTCACCATCTGCAGTGATCTGCAGAGCCCAAGAAAATAAAGTCTGTCACTGTTTCTCCACTGTTTCCCTGTCTAGTTGCCATGAAGTGATGGGACCAAATGCCATGATCTTATTAGTATTTTGAAGGTTGAGTTTGAAGCCAGCTTTTTCACTCTCCTCTTTCACCTTCCTCAAGAGACTCTTCAGTTTCTCTTTGCTTTCGGCCATAAGGGTAGTGTCATCTGCATATCTGAGGTTATTGATATTTCTCCCAGCAATCTTAAATTAAGCAGTATACAGTTAAATTTAAAATGAGAGGTTTAATTCAACCATCTTGACTTTTAGGAACTGAATTTAATCAATTTATATGTATTATGCTTGTTAAAATATTTATATTTAATATCTACCACTATCTTTCATGTTTTTCACTTACTATGATTTTTCCTCTTTTTTTCCTTTCTCTTGTCTTCTATTTAGTTGAAAGGAAAAGTCACTCAGTCGTGTCTGACTCTTTGCAACCCCATGACTATACAGTCCATGGAATTCTCCAGGCAAGAATACTGGAGTCGGCAGCAACTCCCTTCTCCAGGGGATCTTCCCAGCCCAGCGAGAGAACCCAGGTCTCCTGCATTGCAAAAAGATTCTTTACCATCTGAGCCACCAGGGAAGCCCAAGAATATTGGAGTGAATAAGCTTTGGTTTATTCACTTTCTCTTTTCCTCTGTTTATTTGGAAATCGTGCCCACTAGTTTTCTTCCTTTAGTAGCTGCTGCTGCTACTGCTGCTAAGTCGCTTCAGTCGTGTCCAACTCTGTGCGGCCCCATAGACGGCAGCCCACCAGGCTCCCCTGTCCCTGGGATTCTCCAGGCAAGAACACTGGAGTGGGTTGCCATTTTTTCCTTCTCCAATGCATGAAAGTGAAAAGTGAAAGTGAAGTCGCTCAGTCGTGCCCAACTCTTAGCGACCCCATGGACTGCAGCCTACCAGGCTCCTTCGTCCATGGGATTTTCCAGGCAAGAGTACTGGAGTAGCTAGCCTTAAACAAAGACTCAAGAAGACAAGGATTTTATCACACTAACTTCCGTCCAAACTCCTACAATCTATCTTTTATGTCTTAATATTGTTTAAGATTGTAGCTCCACCTTTCTAAATTTAACTGTGTCAGTGTTTCTTTAAAACATCAATAGTTAATGAGATTTACTGACATATTTTACAGCTATCTTTTTATCTAGCTCCCTTCTCCAGGTTACCTTTTCTTCTTTGCTGAAGTATATCTTTAATAGTCCTTACCATCTGTACATCTAAAAATGGTTTTATTTCACTCTTGCATGTGAATTATCATTTGAATGGGCATAGAGCTCTCGACTAAAAGTTATTTCACCTTAGAACTGCAGATACTGCTCCCCTCCTCTTTTGCTCATAACAGGGATTATTGCTATTCCTCTACGGTTTTGTTTACTTTCTGGGGTTTTAAGAGTTTTATCCTTAACTCTAACATTTTGTGGGTTCTGTAGAATGTGCATGCATGCTAAGCTGCTCAGTCATGTTTGACTCTGTGCAACTCTTTCTGTCCATGAGATTCTCCAGGAGAGTATACTGGTGTGGGTTGCCATCTCCTCCTCCAGGGGATCCTGGACTGGCAGGCAGGTTCTTTACCACAGCCCTTCTCTACAATGTTTCTAACTATAAATCTATTTTTATTTAGCCTGCTCAGCTCTACAGTTACCCTCTTGAGAATTCAAAGTAAGGAAAATGTCAACAGTATTTTCTCCAAATATTGCAGGTCCACTATTCAACCTCTATTTCAAAAGTCCTAGAAGGCATATGTTAGAATTTCTCAATCAATTTCTCTTTCCTATTTTCCATCTCTTCAGTTCTCTGAGATATGTTCTAAATCCTCTTAAGTAATATCTTTCAATTCATAAATTTTCTCTTTCATCTCTTTTTCCAATATATCATTTATTCTTACTAACTGTAGGTTTTAAAAATTTCACTGACATTTTCATTTCTAAGATGTTCACTTTTATCTATAAATGTTCAAAATTAACACCCATCTTTTATTTCAGAATTTTCCTTTTTTTATTTCATCTTTCCTTTAAGGAATTTAAACTCATTTATTTGAAAATCCTCCTTCAAAAAGTGACTTTTTGGGCCTTCCCTGATGGCTCAGTAGTAAAAAATCCACCTGGCAATGCAGGGGACATGGGTTCAATCCCTGTGTGGGGAAGATCCATGTGCCTCTGAGGAACTAAGCCCGTGTGCCACACAGGCTTATATATTTAGCCTATGCTCCAGAGCCCAAAACTACTGAAGCCCATGTGCTCTAGAGCCTGTGCTCTGAAACAAGAGAAGCCACTGCAGTAAGAAGCCCACACACCACAACCAGAGAGTAGCCCCCAACAGCCACAGCTAGAGAAAAGCCCACACAGCAATGAAGACCCGGCACAGCTAAAGATAAATAAACAGATTGTTAAAAAGTGACCTGTTCCACTACCTCATCTCTTATTTGTTGTTTACTTCTTATATTTTTTCCTCGGGTGCTTTGATATTTTACTTTGCAACCTTATTTTGCATTTATTTCTTTTACTTCAGTTTTTCACTTTGCTCATGTTCACTACATGTGTACTATGGTACACATGTACCATAGTCCCATTTTCAGCCCACCATGGTCCCATTTTCAGAGGTCTTTTATTGGGGACGTAAAGCTCTCACCCTTCAAGAATATAGCAGACTTAGTCATGAGCCAGAGGGCCACTCTCTTTTATTGCTTCAGATGTCAATTATCACAGACCACAACCCCAAGCAGATTGTAGCATTCTTTGTCTCCTAGTGCAGAACGCTGCACAAACCTAAAGTTTTATACCATGAGTCTGGATCTGTTTTCCCACTACAGTCAGGGTGTTTCAGCCTTCCTTATCCCATAGGACTTGTCTACTAAGTGTGTGTCCCCAACTCCATTTACCTGTGAATAGTTTTGTTTGTTTTACTCCTGATCCACTGGGATTTTTACTTCATTTTTGAAAATCCTTTGTCTCTTTAATTAAAAAAAAAAAAATACTGTATGGCAGAAACCAACTCAATATGGCAGAGCAAATTTAAAAATAAATTTAAAAAAAAGAAAAAAACCATGTGGAAATTAGCTGCTGAATATTACACACTAAAATATATTTTATCATTTATGCCTCTTGTGTGTGAGAAGTGGAGAATATTTTATGGACTCACAATGCCACCTTGATTGTAAGTACATGTTTTCCTTATGCATAGTTTTTGGTTTATATAATCCATATTGGTATATTTGATAACATCAAACTAAAACTGTATGAAACAGTCAGAGAAAATACCTATAGATTACAAACCTAACTACAAATATGTGAAAACATTTTTAAAAATAAGGTAGGCTTGTGTTCTAAGAATCTAGTAGAATAATTTGAAAAATTTTAGATTCAATACATCTTGATTATTCTACAATTGAAAGGCATCATTATACTGAGAAAATAGATCATAGAAGAACTCACAAATATGGGATGTGCCACAGAGGAGTTAAGAGTGTGATGTAGAAACTGATGGAATAGGTTCAAATCTTGGCTGCGTTACATACTAGTAAGTTACAAAAACTCTCTCTACCTCAGTTTCCTCATTTGTAAATGAAGAATCTATAACATCAAAGGGTTGTTATAAGAAGCAAATTAATCTATGTAAAGTATTTAGTACAAGTTAGACACATAACATGCTATACGCATTTGTTAAATAAAAGTTGTTACATTAAATTTTTATATGAATATAAAACATAATATCCAAATCCTGAAAAAGTAGAATTATAACTGAAATTAAAAACAAAAAAATAAAGTTATATATGCTGTACCTGTTTTGCTGTTTTATGAATTGTCCTCTTTGATTTTCCACCAGTTTGACATTTAGATTTTCCTTAAGGCAAAAATAGATAAATATATAGATCAACAAATAGATAATATAAAACTGAGCTATGCAAATCTTCCAGGCATGCTAACACCTAATCCCCTTCCACAGACCATAGACTAATCTATACATGGTGGAAACAGTGGCAGAGTTTATTTTGGGGGGCTCAAAAACCACTGCAGATGGTAACTGCAGCCATGAAATTAAAAGACACTTACTCCTTGGAAGGAAAGTTATGATCAACCTAGACAACATATTAAAAAGCAGAGATTACTTTGCCAACAAAGGTCCATCTAGTCAAACCTATGGTTTTTCCAATAGTCATGTATGGATGTGAGAATTGGACTATAAAGAAAGCTAAGCACCAAAGAATTGATGTTTTTGAACTGTGGTGTTGGAGAAGACTCTTGAGAGTCCCCTTGGACTGCAAGGAGATCTAACCAGTCTATCCTAAAGGAGATCAGTCCTGAGTGTTGGAAGGACTGATGTTGAAGCTGAAACTCCAATACTTTGGCCACCTGATGCGAAGAACCCACTCACTGGAAAAGATCCCATGCTGGGAAAGATTGAAGGCGGGAGGAGAAGGGGAAGACAGAGGATAAGACGGTTGGATGGCATCACCAACTCAATGGACATAAGTTTCAGTAAACTCCGGGAGCTGGCGATGGACAGGGAGGCCTGGCGTGTTGCAGTCCATGGGGTCGCAGAGTCAGACATGACTGAGTGACTAAACTGAACTGGCCAACGTGAACTACAGATATAATAAAAAACAAATTCCAAGGTACCGGAGACTGTTGTAATTGACTGGCTTTCTTAGAACAGGAAAAAGTCAGATAGTCTGACAATTTAAAAACAAAGTCAAATGAGTGATACCCTTCAATGTACATACAACTCTTTTGAAAATACTTTTTGAATTCAAATTTTATTTTGACAATAAAATTAAGAATACATTTTCTACCATTTAAAAACTCAGTATTTCCTGGTCACTATGCTTGACCTCCCAAATTGTACGTAATTATTTTATATTGTTAGGTTAATCATGTTCCCATTATGGCTTGCAATTGTAATTATCTTTTATTTTTTGTCTGGCTATTGATTTTGAAAACTGATAAATAGCTTTCATTATTGTGATTATGTAANTTATATTGTTAGGTTAATCATGTTCCCATTATGGCTTGCAATTGTAATTATCTTTTATTTTTTGTCTGGCTATTGATTTTGAAAACTGATAAATAGCTTTCATTATTGTGATTATGTAATTATTACTCACTTAATACCATTGTATAATGATTGGTAAATGGAAAAATAATAGAATTATTTATCACCAAAACTACCATTTAATAGAAAAACCTGTAATCACTTTTTAAAATCCAGATGCATATCAGATTATCTTGGAATATTTTCAAAAATACAGAAATGCTCAGGTATTGTTTTCCCTTCACCAGAGCTCCAGATGTGTTTNATTGTGATTATGTAATTATTACTCACTTAATACCATTGTATAATGATTGGTAAATGGAAAAATAATAGAATTATTTATCACCAAAACTACCATTTAATAGAAAAACCTGTAATCACTTTTTAAAATCCAGATGCATATCAGATTATCTTGGAATATTTTCAAAAATACAGAAATGCTCAGGTATTGTTTTCCCTTCACCAGAGCTCCAGATGTGTTTCTAAACAACTGGACTATATGAGAATCTTTTACGTTTATCTAGTTTGTTTCGACTTCTATTTCATATTCAGTGCTCCCATTTCATTTAGTTTATGTTTTCCAATTTCTCCATCTCTTTTTTTTATGTTCTTTCTGAAGCCTTTATCTAGTGTAGTAGAAAAGCTCTTGTATAAATAATATGCATAATACATATTTTAGAAAACTTAGGAATTTTTGCCTAACAAAAAAGTTGTGACATTTTGATTCCACTTGTTTTTGATTCCCTTCACCAGAGCTCCAGATGTGTTTCTAAACAACTGGACTATATGAGAATCTTTTACGTTTATCTAGTTTGTTTCGACTTCTATTTCATATTCAGTGCTCCCATTTCATTTAGTTTATGTTTTCCAATTTCTCCATCTCTTTTTTTTATGTTCTTTCTGAAGCCTTTATCTAGTGTAGTAGAAAAGCTCTTGTATAAATAATATGCATAATACATATTTTAGAAAACTTAGGAATTTTTGCCTAACAAAAAAGTTGTGACATTTTGATTCCACTTGTTTTTGCTGTTCAGTTGCTCAGTCGTGTCCGACTCTTTGTGACCCCATACACTGCAGCACGCCAGGCTTCCCTGTTCTTCAACATCTCCCGGAGTTTGCGCTAAACTCACGTCCACTGAGTCGGTGATGTCACCCAAACATCCGATCCTTGTTGTCCTCCTCTCCTGCTGCCTTCAGTCTTTCCCAGCATCAGGGTCTTTTCTAAAAAATCAGCTCTTCACAGCAGGTGGACAAAGTATTAGAGCTTCAGCTTCAGCATCAGTCCTTCCAATGAATATTCAGGACTGACTTCCTTTAGGATTGACTAGTTTGATCTCCTTGCAATTCAAGGGATTCTCAAGAGTCTTCTCCAACATCACAGTTGGAAAACCAATTCTTTAGCCCTCCGCCTTCTTTATGGTCCAACTCTCACATCTGTACATGACTATTAGGAAAACCACAGCCTTGACTAGTCAGACCTTTGCTGGCAAAATGATGTCTCTAGGCAACGGCACCCCACTCCAGTACTCTTGCCTGGAAAATCCCATGGACGGGGGAGCCTGGTAGGCTGCAGTCCATGGGGTTGCAAAGAGTCGGACACAACTGAGCGACTTCACTTTGAGTTTTCACTTTAATGCATTGGAGAAGGAAATGGCAACCCGCTCCAGTATTCTTGCCTAGAGAATCCCAGGGATGGGGGAGCCTGGTGGGCTACCGTCTATGGGGTCGCACAGAGCCAGACACAACTGAAGTGACTTAGCAGCAGTAGCAGTAGCAGCAGCTTTTTAATATGCTCTAGGTTTGTCATAGACTTTCTTTCAAAGAGGAAGCCTCTTTTAATTTCACGGCTGTAGTCACCATCCACAGTGATCTGCGGAGCCCAAGAAAATAAAGTCTGTCATCGTTTTCAATGTTTCTCGATCTATTTGCCATGAAGTGAGGGGAACAGATGCCATTAACATAGTTTTTTGAATGCTGAGTTTTAAGCCAGCTTTTTCACTCTCCTTTTTCACCTTCATCACTTGTTTGACTTAGTATAAATAGAATGCTAGATTTCTAATTTAAAAATTAGATATGCAACAAGCAACAAAGGTTTACTACATAGCACAGGGCTTCCCTGGTGGCTCAAACAGTAAAGAATCTGCCTGTAATGCAGGAGACCCGGGTTCGATCCCTGGGTCGGGAAGTTACCCTGGAGAAGGAAATGGCAACCCACTTCAGTATTCTTGCCTGGAGAATGCCATGGACAGAGGAGCCTGGTGGGCTACAGTCCATGGGGTTATGAAGAGCTGGACATGACTCAGTGACTTTCACTTTCACAGGGAACTATATTCTGTATCTTGTAACTTATAATGGAAAATAATTTCAGAAATAATGTGTATATGTATAACTGAATCACACACAAAAAAATTCTACTTTTTGAAATTTAGTCATATTTACCTTTTGGTCAGTTTTTCTAAGTGTTCTATGGACATCTAACTACAACAAATGAGATACTAAATTTTAAAAATATTTGTAGAGGATATAAGATTAATATAAATTAATACAAACAGAAATCTATTATAAAGTATTAATGACATCGTTTAAGATGCTCCTATTCTTATTTTTTTGTATTTTATAAAATATTCTCAGAGAAATGTTAATATGTCTCACTATGATTATATATATATTTATCTTTTCCCTTATATTTCTTCTGATTTTTGCTTTATGTATCTAGTTTCTGCTGGTTTATGACATCTATCTTCTTTGTGGATTGTACCTTTTATCATTAAAAATATTCATCTTTGTTTCATTTAAAAATAAATTAAGTAAAAAATAAAAACTCAGTATTTTGTTTTATCTGATTTATGAAATATAGTTTCATTTTGAAAAGGGAGATTCTCCGTTCTTTTGTATTTCTGCAGTTAGACAGACCTTTCTCACTTGCTCTTTTTAAGAAAGACACTACTGTTTTATAATCATTCTATTCTTGAGAGTTATTCCAAAACAGGAGTAAAATTCTGTAATGTATAACAGAATAACTTTCCTTTCTGCAAAATAATTTTGAACCAGAATAGTTGAAATAGTAAGAATAAAGTGAGCCATAACACCTACTAACACTTTATCTGCACAATGGGCTTATCTCACTATTCTACCAGGGTTAGAGGCAGAGAACTCTACTCCCCTACACAGCTGTTTATTCATCCTTTCATCATAGAGAAGAACATACCTGAAGGCTTTTTAGACTATCTATTAGAATAATCAGTTTAAAACAAGTACCAAAGGAAATAGGAATAAAACACAGAAGAAAACTTTTAAAAATTGAATTATTAGCCTCAGAAATATCTGCATATATCCATAAAAGAATGAGCTATTTTTAAAAAAGCAAAAATAAAGATTATTCTGTAAGTGACATTTTAACAATATAAAATAACCCTTATTAAAAATTATGATATTAACATTCTTCCCTTTTCATTATTATAGATATTCAGAAAGTTCTAGTTCTCTATGCTCTTATTTTCATTATTTTGCAATAAGCATATATGAAGCTTTAAAATTTTACTGGCCAATTTTTTATATACTTACATGCAGTATCAGGATATACACAGATAATACTGATATAGGATTGGATTCATTATTATATTCTCTTTCCTTTTATTTTTTTTGAGTAGAAGCAATTTTAATAAGTAATACCTTCAGATTACTTTGAGAAAATAAAACTTCCGAAAATTATAACACAGAGCAACCATAACATATTTTTAGGGTTCACGCTACTTTTGTACTAAATGACATTGTCATATTTTTCAATCAAAGAAATGGAGTAATAGTAAGCTCCATAGGAAGATTTTAGCTAGTATGGAGCTAAATTTAAAAAGAAAAATTTAACTTCTCTTCTATTTAATAGTTTTTGTGATTCAAAATAACCACTCTCTAAAACATCTAGGAAGACTGACAGTGAGAAGCTACTAAGGAAGGAATGGTCCAAGCAGATATTTTAAAATACCATAATGCCCATATAATTAGAGTAGTGTGGCACTCACACATGAATTAGACAAACTAGTAGAAAAGAATGTAACTGCACATGAAATTCAATTTACAATAAAGGTGGCATCTCAAGTAACTAGAGCAAAGACAGACTTGACAGTAAGTGATCCTGGGACAACTTGTTACCCATACTGAATAAGATAAAATTAGATCCATATATATAAGAATAAACTGCAAATGGATCAAAGTTTCATGTACACCCATGGCGGCTTCATGTCAATGTATGCCAAATCCAATACAGTACTGTAAAGTAAAATAAAGTAAAAAAGTTAAAAAAAATTTTTAATTTAAAAAATAAATAAATAAATAAAAAGACTTTAAAAATAAGATTTTAAAGAATTAAGTTTTAAAATTTAAGTAAAACTAAAGTGTAAAAAATGCAAATGTAAAATAAATAAAGAATACAAACTTAGGTGAATTCCTGTATAGCTTGAAAATCCCACTGTGTAAGGATATTTTCAGAGAGTAAGAATACAGCAAGTAGAAATGAGCCAGCTTAACAGATCTTCAACTAGACAAATCTAGAAAAAATTTAACCCTCAAAATAAGAGTGATGGATTATAATTCATTAACTAAGAAACCATGAGTCTATAAAAGCTTTCTAAAATACATAAAAATGCTTTTTAAATACAAAGGGGGATAAGGAAAGCTTTTCCTTACACTAGAAGGTCAACTAACAAACAGTAAAGGAACAATAAATAAATAAAGAATATAAACTTAGGTGAATTCCTGTATAGCTTGAAAATCCCACTGTGTAAGGATATTTTCAGAGAGTAAGAATACAGCAAGTAGAAATGAGCCAGCTTAACAGATCTTCAACTAGACAAATCTAGAAAAAATTTAACCCTCAAAATAAGAGTGATGGATTATAATTCATTAACTAAGAAACCATGAGTCTATAAAAGCTTTCTAAAATACATAAAAATGCTTTTTAAATACAAAGGGGGATAAGGAAAGCTTTTCCTTACACTAGAAGGTCAACTAACAAACAGTAAAGGAACAATGGGACTAGCACATCACCACTTTGTAACCACCAGAGCAGGAACTTATTAGATTTAGAATTACCAAAGGAAGCTAAAAGCAGTGGGTAGACTATCTCAAGAGAAACAGGGTATTTACATATTCTAAAACTATCTTACCACAAATTACTAACTACAAAAGAAGTAATGTGTTACTTAACAGCAGAGAAACTTGGGCAGAACAGCCTTAACCAAGTGACTAAAGCTGACATCACTAGCAACAAGATAAACCCACATCATGTGCTCCTATGAAGCAATGAAAAGAATACAACGCAATTTTTGTAGTTGTCGTTGTTCAGTCGCTCAGTTGTGTCTGACTCTTTGCAACCCCAAGGACTGAGGCACTCCAGGTTTCTCTGTCCTTCACCATCTCCCGGAGTTTCCCTCCTAAAATACATAATTAATCTAACCAGGAAAAAAAAATCATACAACTCCAAGGCTGCAGCACTGCCTACCCTACAAGCCTTCAGAAAATTTCAAAGTGAGGCCTACTTTGGCACACTCCAACATCCTGTTTCCTGCGCCCCCTATTCAGTCTTCCAGATCTCCAGGACCTAGGCGAAGCTCACACTGCTAGACATTCAACTCAAGTGACTGAAGAGAGAAGACACTTTTTCTAGTTCAAATAATAATGAGAACTAAAAGAAATGCATTTCATTTTCTAAACCATTACATCAAATTGTATCTAATCACAGTAAAGACAATGAATTTTTTAAACCTATATTATAAGAAGGATTTAATTAAAAAAATCTAAATCTCCTATAAACTTTTTAAAAAACTAATCTGCAGGACTTCTCTGGTGGTGCAGTGGTAAAGAATCCACCTTGCAATGCAGAGGATGCAGGTTCCATCCCTGGTCTGAGAAGTCTTACAAGATCCCATATGCTGCAGAGCAACCAAGCCTATGTGCCACAATTACTGAGTCTACATGCTCTGGAGCTCGTGCGCTGCAACATCTCTCATGATGCAATTAAGATCCTGTGTGCCATAACTAAGACCCAGCGCAGCCAAATAAATAAATGAATATTTTTAAAGAAATTCCATCTGCCAGTCATAACCACACACCCAATTTCATCCTTGTATGAAACTGAAACTATGTCACTTATATTTGCATATTAGGTAAGATTTAAAAAGCAGTTAAAAATTATTTCTGATTTCATATATACTAATTGCCCATGACTTCTAACTGTAAACAGTTTTCAGTCCACCTACTGTTCAAGACTAAATATATCTTCTAATTTACAACAAAAATGAAACTTTTAAAAATACATACCATCATCATCTTTGCTTTCTAGTGGAACACTCCAAGCTATTAGGTTTCTTGCTGTACGACCCTCCTCTGCAACTATTCTCCTTACTTTGTCATGACTATTAGAGCGCTGGAATGAAGCCTATGCACAGATAAGAGAACATGGCATTAGTCTGTTAGTCAACATACAAAATACAGTTGGCAAGCAAATTCATCATTACTCTTTTCTCAGAAAGAAAACAGTTAAAACTAATTTGGGATTGGAAAGGTGCTTAAACAGAAATAAGAGTAAGGCACAGATCTTTTTCAGTTCTAACATTTTACAAGACTGAATTTTACAACATTAAAAATAAATCATTTTAAGAATAAACTCAACCTAAGATTTTAAGAAGTGTCCTAAGGAGCACAAACACTGCTGTGTATCCATTTCAGCACCACTCCTCATTATGTATCAACAGGTTAAGACATAGTTTTTACAAACATGCTACATATTTCCTTTGAAAGCTCTCCACAACATAAAATGTTTTTCAAGATGTCTATTTTTTCCCTACGGATAATGCTAAACTAAATCTTCACTCAGTTGTAAATTTCCACTGCATAATTTTATCTCTAAGTTATTGAGAATCTAAACATAAACATAAATAATAATAATTATTAAATAATAAAAATAAATAATTCTTATAAACTTACAAATTTAAGTTACAAAATTTAAAACTCTGCCCTCCTGCACACAATGGTGTGTGTGTGTGCGTGTGCGTGTGTGTGTGTGTGTTCTTGCTTCTCTAGTCCCAAACAGCTGAAAGCAACACTAGCCTACAGGTTCAGCCGCACCAAGACCCTGGGCAAATGGAAGCCAAGTCCTATTCAGTTCAGTTCAGTTCAGTCTCTCAGTCATGTCCAACTCTTACCAAGTCCTATTAGCAAGTCCCCAAATCAAATTACCTTCTCACAAATGAACACTATACCAAAATAGTCCACTTGTCTAAGCCAAGAATCTATGAAAATAAAAGAGCTCTAAAGCATGCCTATGAGCATAAGGATGCAGCCTCCTTGCCCAACCCTCACCCCGTGTGGGCAATCTACCGCCTTCTGAAGAGAGTTCCCTACTGGGTCCAGCCCCAAATCCTAGTCCAACATTAACGGTGTGTTCGTCTTCTCTTCTGGTTCTTGCCAAGCTAAACTCTTAGCATCCTTGGAATCCTTAGGCAACAACACATTTACTGGGCAATTACTACATGCAAAGCACTGTATAAGCTGCTGAGAAGAATACAAAAATATATGGTAGTATGATGACAGAGGATGAGATGGCTGGATGGCATCACTGACACAATGGACATGAGTCTGAGTAAACTGTGGGAGTTGGTGATGGACAGGGAGGCCTGGCGTGCTGCAGTCCATGGGGTCGCAAAGTGTAGGCAGGGTGACTGAACTGAACTGAATTGATGCTATGCTGTGCTTATTAGTCTCTCTGTCATGTCCTACTCTTTGCTACCCCATGGACTGTAGCCTGCCAGGCTTCTCTGTTCATGGGGTTCTCCAGACAAGAAAACTGGAGTGGGTTGCTCTTTCCTTCTCCAGGGGATCGTGCCAACCCAGGAATCGAACCAGGGTCTCCTGCACCACAGGTGGATTCTTTACCAGCGGAGCTACCAGGGAAGCCCATATGGCAGTATACTTGTCTTCAGAGAAGTAACAGTCCAAATTAGAGAACCAAACCCATAAGAGCAAAAGATAACATACGGATTAATCAGTATGGAATCTAGTCTCCGCAGACGCCCCACTTCCCCTCAACAAACTCTTCCTCCTGATGTCCCTATCTTTGTATAATCCCCTCCCCTGTAACCTGGCTCTGTGACCTGCTTTCTTGACCTATAAAATGAGGTGGAAGTGACACAGCTAATTTCTGAAAATAGGCCATAAGAAGCTTCACAGTCTCTGTCTGGGTCTCTCGGAATGCTCCCTCTTGGGATATTCACTCTAGAAATCCAGTCATCAAGCTATGAGAAGCCAAAGTTACCAGGAGAGATACCACATAAGGGCAGCACTCTGGCTGACAGCCCCCCGAACTCCCCGCTGACAGACAGCATCCACTGGGCCATCCTGGACGTTCCAGGCCAGTCAAGCCCCCAGATGACTGTGGCGGCCCAGCACCCCAGGCACCCCCAGGCAGAAATACCACCTAGTCAACCCACAGAATCAGGACAGATAACAGGAACTATATATATGCACACTAATCCACAAGACACAACTCTGTATTTCTGTATGTATCTGTATAGAGATACTGAAACTGAAAGATATTGAACCTCTCATTTCAATCCTACACCACAAGTTCATTTTAGCCTTCCTCCTTCCTTATTTGTAATTTATTTCTCCATTAGTAAGAAACTAATCATCTAAAATACATTTACTTATCTGTTCAGTTCTTATGTGTGTGTGTGTATGTATATATATATATATATATGTAGTTTCAGAAAAAGGCCAGGGAGGGGGGGATTCCCTGGCAGTCCAGTCCAGTGGTAAGGACTCTGTGCTTTCACTGCCAAGGTGGATTATTTATTCACTAAGTCGTGTCTAACTCTTGCAACCTCATGGACTGTAGCCTGTCATGCTCCTCTGACCATGGGATTTTCCAGGTCAGAACACTGGAGTGGGTAGCCATTTACTTCTCTAGAGGATCTTCTGACCCAGAGACTGAATCCAGGTCTCCTGCACTGCAGGCAGATATTTTTTACCAATTGAGATACCTGGGAATACCCTTCACTGTCAAAAGCCTGGGTTTAATCTCTGGTCAGGGAACTAAGATCCCACAAGCTTTGCTGTGCAGTCAAATAAAAATAATAATAAAAAGTTTCATAACTGCCAACCCATATCTGTGAGAAACTCATTTATTAGCAAGATTATATTTCTATACAGGTTTATCTTTAGCCTTACAGGATCCAAAGTACTGGATTTTGTGTTTTCCTTAATTACTTAAATTAGCTGTTTCCTTTATTAAATTGTTATTTTCCTTAATTACTTAAATTGGTTCTTCTCATCTTCACCCTTTCAGTGTGGTTACATTACACACTTACATTACTCTTTATGTTTTGGGTTCTCCTCAGCTACTGGTTGATTTTAATTGCTTGCTTATTTGGGAAATACATGAAAGAAATACAACAAACTATTCTCAAACAAAGAAACTTATTAATGAGAAGTATGACTTTGAAAATTGGGAAAGGAGTACATCAAGGTTTATATTGTCACCCTGCTTGTTTAACTTACATGCAGAGTACAACATGCAAAATGCCATGCTGGATGAAGCACAAGCCAGAATTAAGACTGCCAGGAGAAATATCAACAACCTCAGATATGCAGATAGCAGCACCATTATGGCAGAAACCAAGAGGAATAAAGCGCCTCTTGATGAAGGTGAAAGAAGACAGTGAAAAAGCTGGCTTAAAACTCAACATTCAAAAAACTAAGGTCATGGTATCTGGTCCCATCATTTCATGGCAACTAGATGGGGAAACAAGGGAAACAGTGACAGACTTTATTTTCTTGGGCTCCAAAATCACTGCGGACAATGACTACAGCCAGGAAATTAAAAGATGCTTGCTCCTTGGAAGACAAGGTATGACAACCTAGACAGCATGTTAAAAAGCAGAGACATCACTTTGCCGACAAAAGTCCGTATAGTCAAAGCTACTGTTTTTCCAGTAGTAATGTATGGATGTAAGATTTGGACCTGAAAGAAGGCTGAGCATCAAAGAATTGATGCTTCTGAATTGTGATGTTGGAGAAGACTCTTGAGAGTCCCTTGAACTGCAAGGAGATCAAACCAGTCAATCCTTAAAGAAATCAACCCTGAATATTCATTGGAAGGTCTGATGCTGAAGCTGAAGTCTAATACTTTGGTCACCTGATGCTAAGAGCCAACTTGTTGGAAAAGACCCTGAGACTGGGAAAGATCAAAGGCAAGAGGAGAAGGGGACGACAGAGGATGAGATGGCTGGATGGCATCACCGACTCAATGGACTCGAGTTTGAGCAATCTCTAGGAGATGGTGAAGCACAGGGAAGCTTGGTGTGCTTCAGTCCATTGGGTTCAAAGAGTCGGACGCAGTTGAGCAACTGAACGACAGAAATGCCTTTGAGAGAAGAAAAAAGTCACTATATGCTAGCAGGGGCTCACAAGCAACTTCTATAATAAACAATTTACATTTAAGAATAAGCTGTAATCATGATACCTTTTGCCCTTAAGTACTTCAATGTGTATTTCATACATCTAAAAGATACTCCCTCATATAACTATACTATGACTATCAAATCCGAAAAGTATCACTGATCCAAATTATCTAAATTACAGTAATTAAATTTCACCAACTGTTCCACTAATGCTTTTGATAGTATAAAGCTGACAAGAGATATAAGCTCAATTATTTCAGGAGCTCTACAAACTCTAAGCAAGACAAATACAAATACAAAGAAAACCATGCTGAGACGGACCACAGAAAAACTGATGATAACCGGAAACACAGGGAAAATTTTTAAAGCATACAGAAGAGGTGGGGAAAGTTCACCTTTAAAGAAGCAACAGCACAATAAGATGGGCAGCTCTGCATTGTCCAGACAGTGATAAAATAAATAATCTAGAACAAATAAATCAGTCACTTATTACTATCTATTCGGTAGAATAGTAGGGTCAAAATCTTGACTTGAGAGTTCAAGAGAATGTCGAGTATGAAAATGGAGACAGTAAGTATTAAAAAAAAAACTTTTGAGTATTGTAATAAAGGTGAACCGAGAAAGAAGAAAGCAGAAATGAACAGAAAAGGTTTTTAAACGAGTGCCAGTGTATTTTTATGCCCATGGGGATATCCACAGAAAGTGAAACTGCACATATAGGGAAAAAGGGAATAATCAAAGAAGACAAATCTGTGAGTAACAGGAACTGAATTTCAGAATACATAAATGAAACAACTAGCTCAAACTATTAGGAAAACAAAGACTGTTCTCTTCCACTCTAATACTGTATTATAAAGTTAACCCAAATTTTCCTCTCCAGAACTTAACTTTTGATATTTTTAAAATAAACACCTGCATTCACATTTCTTCATTACTCTGACCTTACCCTGGATATACATATGACATCTACTTATATGACTCATAAGCTTTCACTGAAACTCATTAGTTCGTGAACAATGTTCCAGCTCCATTCTGTGCAAAACACTTGAATCATCGCTTTTCTATCCCCATATTTTCCAATCAATGTAATATCATAAAATCGCTTCCTTTTGCTTAATAATCATTGCTTAATCTCAATGATTATTAGCTTTATGTAATTTAGGTTGGCATTTATCATTTAGATTATCTAAGCATTGTTTTCACCAAGAAGTATCACTATTCTTTTCAGGCCAGATGACTATATGTCAATAGGTCACCTACTTTTCATCTCTTTTTCAGATAATTCTCTTATGCAATCAAAGAAAGTTGTATACGTAAATATGCATAGATATATATCAGATTATAAAATTTACTATCATATTCTTTATAACTCAAGAGTCTTCATAAAATAGTGAGTTTCTCAGAACTAAAATGACCACAAGATAGAAATGTTTAGTACCAGAAAACTTGAAATTTAGTATTTTCTTATTCCATAAACATTTCAGTTATACTACAAATTATGAGGTTAGTTCTTTTATACTTAGTACACATATACACATTCGAAGAAAAACTCACCAGCTCAGGACTGTTATCATTCTTAATTCCAATACTTTATAAAGAAAAACATTATAACACTCATCTTACTACAACACATGATTGAAAACCATTTTTCAGCTTAAAGGACAGCTGCCTTCTGCAACATAAGCTAAATGAACTCTTTTCAGTAAAAACTCATATATTTTGATCAATTTTAGTAATCCTATTCTTATTTTAAAAAATCTCAGTAGTAACAATATAATTTTAAACTTTTTAATTTAAGCATCAGGGTTTGAAATGCAATAAATGAGTCCAAGATACTCCATAATATTCCAGATGTCTATTTCAAACAGTATTTTCATATAGCTTCTTTTCTCCCAAGAGATTTAAACAAAATATATGTATTTTCATCCAAAGTCACAGTGTGCCACCTAGTGCCATAAGGAGATTTTACAGAGGCTTGTTCAAATACTAAATGTTTCAATAAAAAGTATACACATCAGTCTTGACGTAAAGTTTTTAAGTTTGACTCCTACAGTATATTACCTAAGAAAGCAAGTGTTTAGAATGTTTACCAAGAAATGCATATACCTCTTAGCAAGACTGATGAAGCAAAGAGAAGAAAGAAGGCAACAATTATCAGTACCAAAAACAAAAAGGAACATCACTAAGATTCTAGAGCCTCTAGACATCAGAAAGATAAAAGAATGTTATAAATAAAATATGAATTTGAAAATTTTTATAAAATGCACAAATTCCTTGAAAAACACAATTTAACCAAATCTTGGCATAAAATCTTGGGGCTTCCTGTGTAGCTCAGTCGGTAAAGCATCTGCCTGCAATGAGGGAGCTCTGGGTTCAGTTCCTGGGTTTGGAAGATCCTCTGGAGAAGGAAATGGCAACCCACTCCAGTATTCTTGCCTGGAGAATCCCATAGACAGAGGAGCCTGGCGGGCTGCAGTTCGTGGGATCTCAAGGGCTGCAGTTCGTGGGATCTCAAGAGTTGGACACGACTTAGTGCTATCTTTCTTTCTTTCTTTCTTTCTTTGGCATAAAAGGAAATGGAAAAATCTGAGTATTTACTAAAGAAACTTAAAATTTTTAAATACTGAAGAAATATTTACTGAAGAAATTCCATAAAAGAAAATCCAGGCTTAAATGAGTTCACTGGTGAATTCCCTTAATCACTGAAGGAGAAATTATACTAAATTCTTCCAAAGAAAAAAATGAAGGCTCAAATCTCAAGTCACAGAGTGACTCATGACTCTGAATATTAGAACCTAAGAGGACAAGAAAAGTAAATAAGCAGTTCAAACTCTTTCAAAAGTAACAATGTGAACTTTTACATTACATATACCTACACACACACACACAGACACACCTGCAAGCTGAATCCAGTGAAAACATCACAACCAAGTTGATTTTATTTCAGGAAGCAAGGCTGATTTAACATTTTTTAATCAATGAATGCAATTCATCATATTAACTAAATAAAGGAGAAGAGTTTGATATTCTTTTCAACAGATGAAAAAAGCATGTGATAAACCTGGATACCCATCTATGATAAAAATTCTTCACAAACTTCAGCAAATATCATATTAAATGATGCAATCTTGAAAGAGACAGGATGCCTACAATCACCACTTCCATCATCATGATACTGAAGTTCCTAGTCCATGTAATAAGGTGAGAAAAAGAATGAGAGGGAAATTATAAGGTGAATCTAGAATAGCTTGTTAGACTAGAAAGTATAGAAGAACCCAAAGAATAATAGAAGCATATGAAAGATACAAGAGCCAGTGTGAAGGAACTTCTACCAGCTAAGTCAAGGACAATGTGAGCATCAGAATAAATGGTAGTAGTAGAATGTAATATTAAATAAAATAAAAAATCCAAGAAGCCTGAAAGACAGGCAGACAGATAGATAGGCACGTAGATAACTAATAATTATTATCATCAGTGAATGCTAAAACTAGTGAGTAGATGGTTTGAGAGTTGCAGGATATTTACAAAAGTCAAGGACAATGTGAGCATCAGAATAAATGGTAGTAGTAGAATGTAATATTAAATAAAATAAAAAATCCAAGAAGCCTGAAAGACAAGCAGACAGATAGATAGGCACGTAGATAACTAATAATTATTATCATCAGTGAATGCTAAAACTAGTGAGTAGATGGTTTGAGAGTTGCAGGATATTTACAAAGCCTCAAAGTCTCTCTCAACAAATAACATACTACTTTCAAAAGACAAAGCAAACTTCAAAGAGAAAAACCTGACAATACCCTATATTAACCAAGTGATCAGAGTCCACATGACCAATAGTATGACAAACTGACATCATATGCTTCCTGATGTGACATACTGAGAAGGATACAACACCATTCGTGTGATATTCTGCCAAAAACACAAAATCTGAGTCTATAAGAAAATATGACCCAAATCAAGTAACATTCTTCAAAACAGACCTGAAAGAACTGCCCTGGGTAAGTGATTTGACTCACCTCTCAACAAGCTCCTCCTCACAGAAAGGACACCCACATCCTTTCTCTCTGGGTGTGTGCCTCTGCCTTGCTTCTATCTGAAATAAACTTTCTCTGTGTGCCCTCCCATTTGCTGTGCTACATCTCTAATAATAAACTCTGTACCTATTTTTACAGCTTTTACCTTCTTGAGAAATTCATTTTTCAATGGGCGCAAGAGCCAGAGCAACTTTGCTTCTAGCCGCTAGCCCTACAGGTGGTCTAATAGATACGATTCCTGGTTTTCACCCAGGCTGTTGTTATTGTTCAGTTGCTAAGTCATATCCGACTCTCTATGACCCCATGTATCGCAGCATGCTAGGCTTCCTTGTCCTTCATTATCTCCCAAAGTTTGCTCAAACTCATGTCCATTGAGTTCACCCAGGCTGCTGCTGCTGCTGCTAGATCGCTTCAGTCGTGTCCGACTCTGTGCGACCCCACAGACGGCAGCCTACCAGGCTCCCCCGTCCCTGGGATTCTCCAGGCAAGAACACTGGAGTGGGTTGCAATTTCCTTCTCCAATGCATGAAAGTGAAAAATGAAAGTAAAATTGCTCACCCAGGCTACCCAGGTTCAATTTCTGGGCAGGGAACTAAGATCTCTTCACACCACCGCTCACTGCTGTCTCCTCAAGATCAAAATATTCTTAAGTGGTTCATGGAAGAGTAATATGCATGTATTTATGAAAAAGTGAAAGAGTTAGTCGCTCAGTTATGCCTGACTCTTTGCAACCCCACAGGCTGTAGCCCGTCAAGCTCCTCTATCAATGGAATTCTAAAGACAAGAGTACTAGAGTGGGAAGCCATTCCCTTCTCCAGGAGATCTGCCTGATGCAGGGATGTGTCTACAAATAAATGTACATGTGTGTAGCTATATATGTATATGTCTTTGTCTGTATATGTGATTTTTCTTTTTGGCCATACCATGCAGCATGTGGGATCCTAGCTGCCCAAGCAGGGATGGAACCTAGGCCCCTTACAGTGGAAGCACAGAGTCCTAACCACAGGACCACCAGGGAATTCCCTATATGTGATTTTATATGTGTGTGTATGTATGTATGTTTTATATACACACACACATATAAAATAAAAGAGAGAATATGAGAAAGGAAAAGAAACAAAATTAGCAATTGGTAAAGTTAGCGAAAGAATATCAGAGAATTATCTGTACTCCTTTTGCAACCTTTTTTATATCTGAAATGACAGGAAAATAAAAGGTCCTAAAATAATGATAATAAAGGATGATATTTTCATGATCTTCAGGTATAGAAAAAAGTCTTAATCAGGATACAAAAAAGCACTAATCATACAGGAAAAAAATGATAAACTTCAATGGAATTAAGAACACATTCTTATATTAAAAAGACATCATAAAAAGAATGAAAAAGCAAGCCACAAAGATATATGTGTAAAAGTAACAAAGGTCTTATACCCAGAATAAAGAAATCCTTAAATCAATTAGAAAAAGAAAGATAACCCAACAAGAAAATGAAAACTGAATAGGCATTCACAAAAGACATATAAATAACCAGCTATCACATAAAAAGGTACTCAAAACTAAGCACTGAAAATATTAAAACATTTTTAAATAACTGATAATTCCATGTGATGGCAAGGAGTTGGGCAACTGCTTGCACTGCTGACAGAAAGTTAAAATAATATACAACCACTTAAGAAATCTGGCATTATCTAAAAGCACAAACTAGTCTCTGTTTACCTCTCTAGCCTCATCTTCCATTTCTCTTCCTGTCTGCCATGCTCCAACGCCACTGACATTTAATCAGTTCCCTATAGCCACCAAGCTCCCTCCTAATTCAGGGCATTTATATAAGATTTTCTCTTCTATTTAGCATGTTCTGCCACTCTACAATGTACATTTATTGGCTTCCTCCACAGCATTTACTGCCTACATCTTTTCTAATAGTTCAGTTTTTATTGGGGTACCATGTGGTTCTATGAAGACCTACCAGACCTTTTAGAACTAACACCAAAAAAAAAGATGTCCTTTTCATCAGAGGGGATTGGAATGCTAAAGTAGGAAGTTGAGAGATACCTGGAGTAACAGGCAAGCCTGGCCTTGGAGTACAAAAGAAAGAAGGGCAAAGGCTAACAGAGTGCCAAGAGAACACATTGGTCAGAGCAGACACCCTCCTCCAACAACACAAGAAATGACTCCCCACATGGACACCACCAAACGGTCAACACCAAAAACTCAGGCTGATTGTATTCTATGCAGCCAAAGATGGAGAAGCTCTATACAGTCAGCAACATCAAGACCTGGGGCTAGCTATGGCTCAGATCATGAGCTCCTTATTGCAAAATTCAGACTTAAAGTGAAGAAAGTAGGGAAAATCACTAGGCCATTCAGGTATGACCTAAATCGAATCCCTTATGATTATATAGTAGAAGTGACAAAGAGATTAAAGGGATTAGATTTGAGAGACAGAGTGCCTGAGGAACTATGGATGGAGATTCATAACACTGTACAGAAGGTGACCAAAACCATGCCAAAGAAAAGGACATCCAAGAAGGCAAAAAGGCTGTCTGAGGAGCCCTTACAGTACAGCTGAGCAAAGAAGAGACTCAAAAGGCAAAGGAGAAAGAAAGATACACCCCACTGAACGCAGAGTTCCAGAGAATAGCAAGGAGAGAGAACAAAGTCTTCTTAAGTGAACAATGCAAAGAAATAGAGGAAAATGATAGAATGGGAAAGACTAGAAATCTCTTCAAGAAAATTAGAGCTATCAAGGGAATATTTCATACAAAGATGGGCACAATAAAGGACAGAAATGGTAAAGACCTAACAGAAGTGAAAGAGATCAAAAGAGATGGCAAGAATACCCAGAAGAACTGTACAAAAAAGGTCTTAATGACCAGATAACCACAATGGTGGGGTCACTCACCCAGAACCAGACATCCTGGAGTGTGAAGTCAAGTGGGCCTTAGGAAGCAATGCTGCCAATAAAGCTAGTGGAGGTGATTGAACTTCAGCAGAGCTGTTTAAAATCTTATAAGATGATGCTATTAAAGGGCTGCACTCAATATGTCAGCAAGTTTGGAAAATCCAGCAGTGGCCACAAGACAGGAAAAGGTCAATCTTCATTTCAATTCCCAAGAAGGGCAGTACTAAAGAATGTTCAAACTACCAGACAATTACACTCATCTCCCACGCTAGTAAGGTTATTCTCAAAATCTTTCAAGTGAGGCTTCAGCATTATGTGAAACGGAAAACTTTCAGATCTTCAAGCTGGATTAGAAAAAGCAAAGGAACCAGAGATCAAATTGTCAACAATCACTGGATCACAGAGAAAGCAAAAAAATTCCAGAAAAATATCTACCTCTGTTTCACTGACTATTCTAAAGGCTTTGACTGTATGGGTGATAACAAACTGTGAAAAACTCTTAGAGAGGTGGGAATACCAGACCATCCTACCTGTCTTGTGAGAAACCTGTATGCCGGTCAAGAAGCAACAGTTAGACCCTTACATAGAACAACTGACAGGTTGAAAATTGAGAAAGGAATACAACAAGGCTGTTTATTGTCACCCTGTTCATCTAACTTATATGCAGAGCTCATCATACGAAATGCCAGGCTACATAAGTTACAAGCTGAAATCAAGATTTCCAGGAGAAATATCAACAATCTCAGATATGCAAATGATACCACTTTAATGGCAGAAAGCAGAGAGGAACTAAAGAGCCTCTTGATGAAAGTGGAAAAAGGGTGAAAAAGCTAGCTTAAAACTCAATATTAAAACAACTAAGATCATGGCGTCTGGTCCCCTCACTTCATGGCAAATAGAAGGGGGAAAGGTGGAAGCACTGGCAGATTTCTTCTTCTTGGGCTCGAAAATCACTGTGGATGGTGACTGCAGCCATGAAACTAGAAGACAATTGCTTCTTGCAAGAAAAGCTATGACAAACCCAGACAGTATATTAAAAAGCAAAGACGTCACTTTGCCGACAAAGATCTGTATAGTCAAGGTTATGGTCTTTCTGGTAATCATATACAGATGTGAGAGCTGGACCATAAAGAAGGCAGAGTGTGGAAGAATTGATGCTTTCGAACTGTGGTGCTGGAGAAGACTCTTGAGAGTCCCTTGGGCTGCAAGGCAATCAAACCAGTCAATATTAAAGGAAATCAACCTAAATACTCATTAGAACTGATGCTGAAGCTGAAGCTCCAGCTCCAATACTTTGGCCATTTGATGTGAAGAGTCGACTCAGTGGAAAAGACCTTGATGCTGAGAAAGACTGAGGGCAGGAGAAGAAGGGGGTGACAAGAGAATGAGAGAGTTGGATGGTATCACCAATTCAACGGACATGAACTTGGACAAACTCTGGGAGAAGGTGAGGGACAGGGAAGCCTAGTGTGCTTCAGTTCATGGGGTTGAACAGTCAGATGCAACCTGGCAACTGAACAACAGAAACAACCTTCCCATCAGGAAGCTTACACAAGCTCTTAGTCTCATCCACCAGAGGGCAGAGAGAAGACGCAAGAAGAACCACAATCCCACAGCAGCTAGAACAAAAACTACATCACAGGAAGTTAATCATTAGGATGAAAAAGCAGAGAGTTATGTCCCAGATGAAGGGATAAGATAAAACTCCAGAAAAACAACCAAATGAAGTGGAGCTGGCAACCTTCTAGAAAAAGAATTCAGAATAATTGTAGTGAAGATGATCAAGGCTATCAGAAACAGAATGGAGATGTAAGAAATATTTACCAAAGACCTAGAAGAACTAAATAACAAACAACCAGACATGAACCACACACTAGACTAAGGAATTAATAGCCGAACAACTGAGCCAGAAGAACGGACAAGTGACCTGAGGACAGAATGGTGGAAATCTGCCGCAGAACAGAATATAGAAAAAAGAATGAAAAAAAAAAAAAAGACAGCCTAAGAGACCTCTGCGACAACATTAAACGCACCAGCATTCACATTATAGGGGTCCCAGAAGGAGAAGAGAGGGAGAAAGGACCTGAGAAAATATCTGAAAACATAATAGCTAAAAAATTCCATAACATGGGAAAGGAAATAGTCAGCCAAGTCCAGGAAGTGCAGAGTCCCAGGCAGGATAAACCCAAGGAGGAACACACCAAGACACATAGCAATCAAACTGACAAAAATTAAAGACAAAGATCAAATATTAAAAGCAAAAAGGGAAAAATGACAAATAACATACAAGGGACTCCCATCAGGCTATCAGCTGACTTCTCAAGAGAAATTCTACATGCCAGAAGGGATTGGCACAATATATTTAAAGAGATGAAAGGGGAGAACTACAACCGAGAATACTTCACCCAGCAAGACTCTGTTCAGACTAATGAAGAAATCAAAAGCTTTCCAGACAAACAAAAGTTATGAATAGCTAACTTTTAAGTTATGAATAGCACCACCAATCAGCTTTACAACAAATGCTAAAGGAACCTCTCTAGGCATAAAGTTCCTTCTTCAGGCAGGGAACACAAGAGAAGGAAAAGACCTACACAAAATAAACCTAAAACAATTAAGAGTGGGAATAAGATCATATATATGGATAATTACCTTAAATGTAAACATATTAAATGCCAGGAGAATGGACAAGTGACCTAGACTGGCTGGGTGGATTATAGACATGTGCGTGTACGCACTTCCATTTAACCACATCATTCTACTTAACCCCTCAAATTGTATGTAATTATTTTATATTTAGTCAATCATGTTTGCATTGTAACTTACAAATATAATTATCTTTTTTTGTCTGGCTATTCAGTTCAGTTCAGTTCAGTTCAGTTCAGTCGCCCAGTCGTGTCCGACTCTTTGCAACCCCATGAATCGCAGAACGCCAGGCCTCCCTGTCCGTCACCATCTCCCGGAGTTCACTCAGACTCACATCCATCGAGTCCGTGATGCCATCCAGCCATCTCATCCTCTGTCGTCCCCTTCTCCTCCTGCCCCCAATCCCTCCCAGCATCAGAGTCTTTTCCAATGAGTCAACTCTTCTCATGAGGTGGCCAAAGTACTGGAGTTTCAGCTTTAGCATCATTCCTTCCAAAGGCTATTGATTGTGAAAATTGTTTTTTAAAAAAATTGTGATTATATAACAATATAATTATTACTCACTTAATAGCATTATATCATGATCAGTCAACAGAAAATAACAGAATTCTATATCACTAAAGCTACCATTTAATAGAAAAACTTCTAACCACTTTTTAAAATCAAGATACATAGCAGAATTATCTTGGATTTTTTTTTTTGAAATATACAAATCCCCAGGTATTGCTTTTTTTCTACAAAGCTCCAGATGTGTTTCTAATGAGCAACCATGTTTAAAAACTGGACTATATGATGATCTTTTACTTTTATCTAGTTTCTTTCATTTTTTCTTTCATATTCAGTGCTTCCATTTCATTTAGTTTGTGTTTTCCAATTTCTCTGTCTCTTTTTTTATGTTCTTTCTCAAGCCTTTATCAAGCATAGCAGAAAAGCCTTTACACATAAATACACAAATACTATGTGTAATTATATATTTTAGAAAACTTATGATTTTTTGCCTAGCTAAAAAATTTATGACATTTTGATTCTACCTGTTTGACTTAGTATGAACAAAATGCTAGATATCTAATTTAAAAAAACAGATACACAACAAAGGTTTACAAATATATATAGCAAAGGGAACTACAGCCAATATCTTGCAATAACTTATAATCAAAAATAATTTTAAATATGTGTATACGTATAACAGAATCACCTTGCTGTGTACCTGAAACACAGTATAGTAAGTCAACTATACTTCAACAAAATGTATATATTGAGAAAAAAAAGAGTTTGCATTCTGAACCACATAAACACTATATAGTGGTAAAGAACCCAGCTGCCCACCCAGGAAACAATGAGATGTGGGTTCGATCCCTGGGTCGGGGAGATCCCCTGAAGGAGGGCATGGCAATCCATTCTAGTATTGCCTGGAAAAAATTCATGGACAGAGGAGCCTGGCAGCATGCAGTCCATAGGATCACAAAGAGTAGGACATGACTAAATTGACTTGGCAAGCATGAAACACTGTATATAATATTAAAACAAAGCAAATCAAAAAGAGAGGCTTCCTTGGTGGCACAGTGGTAAAGAACCCGCCTGCCAATCCAGGAGACGTGGGCTCGACCCCTAATCCAGGAAAATCCCACATGCTGTGGAGCAGCTGAGCCCCTNCTCATCCTCTGTCGTCCCCTTCTCCTCCTGCCCCCAATCCCTCCCAGCATCAGAGTCTTTTCCAATGAGTCAACTCTTCTCATGAGGTGGCCAAAGTACTGGAGTTTCAGCTTTAGCATCATTCCTTCCAAAGGCTATTGATTGTGAAAATTGTTTTTTAAAAAAATTGTGATTATATAACAATATAATTATTACTCACTTAATAGCATCATATCATGATCAGTCAACAGAAAATAACAGAATTCTATATCACTAAAGCTACCATTTAATAGAAAAACTTCTAACCACTTTTTAAAATCAAGATACATAGCAGAATTATCTTGGATTTTTTTTTTTGAAATATACAAATCCCCAGGTATTGCTTTTTTTCTACAAAGCTCCAGATGTGTTTCTAATGAGCAACCATGTTTAAAAACTGGACTATATGATGATCTTTTACTTTTATCTAGTTTCTTTCATTTTTTCTTTCATATTCAGTGCTTCCATTTCATTTAGTTTGTGTTTTCCAATTTCTCTGTCTCTTTTTTTATGTTCTTTCTCAAGCCTTTATCAAGCATAGCAGAAAAGCCTTTACACATAAATACACAAATACTATGTGTAATTATATATTTTAGAAAACTTATGATTTTTTGCCTAGCTAAAAAATTTATGACATTTTGATTCTA
The DNA here is from genome assembly GCA_006410675.1 of Oreotragus oreotragus. NCBI lineage: Eukaryota > Metazoa > Chordata > Mammalia > Artiodactyla > Bovidae > Oreotragus > Oreotragus oreotragus. The sequence goes on from SJYX01022628.1 coordinate 185,476, forward strand.
CCTGTTTGACTTAGTATGAACAAAATGCTAGATATCTAATTTAAAAAAACAGATACACAACAAAGGTTTACAAATATATATAGCAAAGGGAACTACAGCCAATATCTTGCAATAACTTATAATCAAAAATAATTTTAAATATGTGTATACGTATAACAGAATCACCTTGCTGTGTACCTGAAACACAGTATAGTAAGTCAACTATACTTCAACAAAATGTATATATTGAGAAAAAAAAGAGTTTGCATTCTGAACCACATAAACACTATATAGTGGTAAAGAACCCAGCTGCCCACCCAGGAAACAATGAGATGTGGGTTCGATCCCTGGGTCGGGGAGATCCCCTGAAGGAGGGCATGGCAATCCATTCTAGTATTGCCTGGAAAAAATTCATGGACAGAGGAGCCTGGCAGCATGCAGTCCATAGGATCACAAAGAGTAGGACATGACTAAATTGACTTGGCAAGCATGAAACACTGTATATAATATTAAAACAAAGCAAATCAAAAAGAGAGGCTTCCTTGGTGGCACAGTGGTAAAGAACCCGCCTGCCAATCCAGGAGACGTGGGCTCGACCCCTAATCCAGGAAAATCCCACATGCTGTGGAGCAGCTGAGCCCCTGTCCATGCATCCTGGAGCCTGAGCTCCACCGCAGAGAAGCCAGTGCGATGAGGCCTGCACGCCGCAACTGCAGAGTAGCGCCCGCTTTCCAGAGCCAGAGAAAAGCTCGGGCAGCGACGAAGACGCAGCACAGCCGTAAACAAATCACACACCTCTCTGAAAGACTAGAGAGACTGCAACAGCGGAATAGACGTCTTCAGAATTCTGAGAGAAAATTTTCTTAATCTAGACTTCTACATTCAGCAACACCATCTTTGACAATCAAGGCAGGAAAAAAGATTCAGACAAACAAAAACAGAGCTTAGGATTGAACGGCCCTCACTGTATGAAATTCTCAGAATATAAAAGGCAGAAGAAAACTGATCTCAAAGGACAGATTTTAAAAATTTAAAACCCAGAACTTATTATTTATGTCTTTAAGATATAAAAGAAACTGAAGTATGGAATGGCTCAGGATGAGATAGGAAAGGAAAATATAAGTAAATATAATCCTACATTTACACCCAAAAGAGGAGGCTCCTGCCCTAAGTCCTACTCTTTAGAAGATTATACCTATCAAAATATCAAAACATCAAAAATGTCAAAACAAAAAGATAGCAAGTAACTAATTGTGTATATAGGAATTAATAGAGAGGAATTCACGCACTGAACTGAGGCCTCCCACCCTAAGAGCAAACAATGAGGAAGAGAAGGAAGAAAGCAAAGCACAGCCTCTGTGCTGGAAAACCAAGATAAAAATATCGAATTTTACTTAAAAATGGCCACCCCCTTATTTCCTAAGGCAGTCTCTATGCACCTGGATTATCCCATAAAGTGCATTTCCTCCTCCTCCTGGGTTTGAGGGAGATAGTTTGAGTAGATACTTAGAACTGCCTGTAAATCTTGAGTTTAAAAAGTAGAACTCATCTGCCCAGGGTTTCTGGGGAGTTTCACCACATTAGTGCCCATTTGAGATTCAGAGAACATCCTGGCCCAACTTCCACCCTGCCACCCAGGGAGAGCATTTCTCCTTTAAGACCTGGCTGAGCCCTGGGTAGGAAAGTATGTCAAGCTGCTGACATAAACTAATTTATAACTTTTTAAGATTAAGACATTAAGAAAAAAGCTAACTTCCATCTATATTCTTGCCCTAGGTCATACAAATGTTAAGAGTGAGAGTATATGGCTGTAGGGTTGAACAGTACACTCACTGTTAGTTACCTTAACTGCTATGCTTTATAACACATGTTCCATGGAGTATCTTATAGGTAACAAATATTACATCAAAAAGGATGATGAATGAAAAACGGGAAGGAAGGAAAGGAGGTAGAAGGGGGCTAAAAAAAATTAAGGTTAATGTTTAAGGTAAACCGATCACTTACCATCATTTTTTAATTCCTTTCTATGCCAAGAAGCTCATTTACCACGCAAATCCATGCAGTATGATTCCTGTAATAAAAAAATATATATAGTACATACTGTTAGCCATAACACTGTCATAAAATCATACTTGTTTATAAAAAGATAAAAATTTCATTCCCATTAAGTTTCTCATTATATTCAACAACAACAAAAACATTACTCCTTTACATTTCATTTGGTTATATTATAGCATGTTTTATGCTGAACAATACCTCAATGCTCTCCAAAAATAATTAAATGGAAGAGAAAAAGTATTAATTACACAAACAGTCTCTGATATCCTAATCTGGAGGCTTCAAACTTCTTTTACTATAATCTATAAATACATACTTCATATTGAAACAAAGTTTCATGAAGTTACATTTACCTCCATTGTGAGAGATGCACTCTAATATTTCCTGCTCTATTTCATTATTTAAATACTGTTTTCACTGAATTATGACCCACTAATGAATTCCAACTCAATATATAAAACACTGTGTAACCTCTCCTTAGGAACTTTCAACAACTGAGATTTGCTCAGAATATCTTAATTACAGATTACTTAAGGGTCTACATAGAACAGATCCTACTTTTCAGGGGACCTATTTAATGGTGGTCAAATCTTCATTCAAAGAAATCCAAAGCTAGGAAACTAGATTTTAAAAAGGGAGAGAGAGGACAGAGAAATTGCAAGACACAGTGGCTTAATCCTGTAAGAAAGGCTACTGAACAAAGAAAAATACGCAGCAACTAGAACCCAACCTTCTGGGACAACGGCCCTGGTCACTTATCTTTACCAAGTGAAGCCACTCCCTTTTAAATGCAGCACTCCAAATGAAAACATATGGTCAAACAAAAACTTACATACAAGTATTCATAGCAACGTTATTCCTAATAGCCAAAAAGTGGACACAACCCAAATGTCCACAAACTGATGGATAAATAAAATGTGCTATATCCATTCAAGGAAATCTTATTCAGCCATTAAAAAAAGAATAAAGTGCTTGTACATGCTACAACATAAATGAATCTTGAAAAGAAGATGCCAAATGAAGGAAGCCGGTCATAAAAGACCACACATTACATAATGCCACTTATATGTAATGTCCAAAATAGGCAAATCCGTAGAATCAGAAAAACAGATTATTGCTTGCCTAAGGCTACAGAGTTCGGAGAAGGCAATGGCAACCCACTCCAGTACTCTCGCCTGGAAAATCCCATGGACGGAGGAGCCTGGTAACAAGTACACATGGAATATTCTCCAGGATATATAAGATAACAATCCACAAAATAAATTCTCAATAAATTTAAAAATACTGGTGTCATACTATCATCTTTCTGAACACAATGGTATGAGATGATAACACATCAAAATAAGGATTAAAAAAAGAAAAGAAAATCACACATATATGGATTAAAAATATATATATACCAGACTCACACTCAGCACATATTATATAACGTGTTCAGGGGAAAGGAAAGAGATAAAGCTGTAATGGTATCTGGCACAGGAAAGAGAATAAATGCATATTAACATATTTATTAAACAAAAGTGGAAAACAAACAATAGAATTGAGACAAATGAAAATGAAAATACATTGTTCGAAAATCTACATAAGTGAAAACACTTCTAAGAGGAAGTTTTATACAAGTCTATGCAGGAAATAGGAAAAAAAAATCTGACCTAACACTTAAAGGAAGTAGAAAGAGAATAAAAATATCTTCAAACTTAACAGAAAATAGTAAATACCATAATGTAAATAAATAGCAAAGAGGCTTAAAAATGGAAAAGATCAATGAAACAATACTGGTTCTTTGAAAAGATAAACACAATAAAAGAAAAAAATCTTTAGACTTATCAGGGAAAACTGAAGAACAATATTGGATAGGAACTTGGAATGTTAGGTCCATGAATCAAGGCAAATTGGAAGTGGTCAAAAAAGAGATAGCAAGAGTGAACATTGAAATTTTGAAATCCGTGAAATAAAATGGACTGGAATGGGTGAATTTAATTCAGACGACTACTGAATTATATCTTCTACTCTGGGCAAGAATCCCTTAGAAGAAATAGAGTAGTCCTCACAGTCAACAAAAAAATCCAAAATGCAGTAGTTGGGTGCAATCGCAAAAATGGCAAAATTATATTTATTCATTTCCAAGATACACCATTCAATATCATAGTAATTCTGAAGAAGATGAAATCAAACAGTTCTGTGAAGACCTACAAGACCTTCTAGAACAACACCAATAAAAGATGTCCTTTTCATCATAGGATACGGGAAGGCAAAATTAGGAAGCCAAGAGATACTTGTAGTAACAGGCAAATTTGGCCTTGGTGTACAAAATGAAGGCAGCCAGAGGGTAAAATAGTTTGCCAAGAAAATGCCCTGGTCATAGAAAATACCCTCTTCCAAAAACACAAGAGAGGCTCTACACATGGACGACACAAGATGGTCAATGCCAACATCAGATTGATTATATTCTTTGCAGGCAATGATGGAGAAGCTTTATACAGTCAGTAAAAACAACACAGGGAGCTGACTGTGGCTCAGATCATGAATTCCTTATTGGCAAATTCAGACTTAAATTGAAGAAAGTAGCGAAAACCACTAGAGTGGTCTCACATGCTAAATCAAATCCCTTATGATTACACAGTGGAAGTGGCAACTAGATTCAAGGGATTAGATTTGATAGACAGAGTGCCTGAAGAACTATGGACAGAGCTTCATGACACTGTACAAGAGGCAGTAATCAAGACCATCCTCAAGTAAAAAGAAATGCAAAAAAGCGAAATGGTTGCCTGAGGAGTCCTTACAAATAGCTGAGAAAAGAAGAAAAGCTAAAGGTAAAGGAGAAAAGGAAAGATATACCCATTTGAATGCCGAGTTCCAAAGAATAGCAAGGAGAGATAAGAAAGTCTTCCTCGTGTCAAATGCAAAGAAATAGAGGAAAACAACAGAATGGGAAAGACTAGAGGTCACTTTAAGGAAATGAGAGCTACAAAGGGAAANAAGGAGAAAAGGAAAGATATACCCATTTGAATGCCGAGTTCCAAAGAATAGCAAGGAGAGATAAGAAAGTCTTCCTCGTGTCAAATGCAAAGAAATAGAGGAAAACAACAGAATGGGAAAGACTAGAGGTCACTTTAAGGAAATGAGAGCTACAAAGGGAAAATTTCATGCAAAGATGGGCACATTAAAGGACAGAAATGGTATGGACCTAATAGAAGCAGAAGACATTAAGAAGAGATGGCATGAATACACAGAGGAACTATACAATAAAAGATACTCATGACCCAGATAACCACGGTGGTGTGATCACTCACCAGACATCCTGGAATGTGAAGTCAAGTGATGCCTTAGGAAACATCATTACAAACAAAGCTAGTGGAGGTGATATAATTCCAGTTGAGCTATTCAAATCCTAAAAGATGATATTGCAAAAGTGTCAGCAAATTTGAAAAATTCATCAGTGGCTACAGGATTGTAAAATGTCAGTTTGCCTTCTAATTCCAAAGAAAGGCAGTGTCAAAGAATGTTCAAACTCCTGCACAATTGCACTCATTTCACATGCTAGTAGTAAAGTAATGCTCAAAATTCTACAAGCCAGGCTTCAACAATAAATAAACTGTGAACTTTCAGATGTTCAAGCTGGATTTAGAAAAGGCAGAGGAACCAGAGGTCAAACAGCCACCATCCACTGGCTCATTGAAAAAACAAGAGAATTCCAGGAAAACATCCACTTCTGCTTTATTGACTATGCTAAAGCCTTTGATTGTGTGGATCACAACAAACTGTGGGACATTCTTCAAGAGATGGGACTACTTGACCTGCCTCCTGAGAAAACTGTATGCAGGTCAGGAAGCAACAGTTAGAAACAGACATGGATCAACAGACTGAATCTAAACTGGGAAAGGAGGACAACAAGGCTGTTTATTGTTACTCTTCTTTTTTAAATTATATGCAGATTACATCATGCATAATGCTGGGCTGGATGAAGCACAAGCTGGAATCAAGATTGCCGGAAGAAATATCACTAATCTCATATATGCTGATGACACCACCCTTTTAGCAGAAAGTGAAGAAGAACTAAAGAGCCTCTTGATGAAAATGCAAGAAGAGAGTGGAAAAGTTGGCTTAAAACTCAACATTCAAAAAACAAACATCATGACATCTGGTTCCATCACTTCATGGCAAATAGACGAGGAAACAATGGAAACAGTGACAGACTTTTTTTTTTTTAAGGTGGTGTTCCAACATCACTGAAAATGGTGACTGCAGACATGAAATTAAAAGAGGCTTGCTCCCTAGAACAAAAGCTATGACCAACCTAGACAACATATAAAAGCAGAGACATTACTTTGCCAACAAATGTCCATCTAGTCAAAGCTATGGTTTTTCCAGTAGTCATGTATGAATGTAAGATTTGGACTATAAAGGAAGCTGAGTGCCAAAGAATTGATGCTTTTGAACTGTATTGTTGGAGAANGCAGAGACATTACTTTGCCAACAAATGTCCATCTAGTCAAAGCTATGGTTTTTCCAGTAGTCATGTATGAATGTAAGATTTGGACTATAAAGGAAGCTGAGTGCCAAAGAATTGATGCTTTTGAACTGTATTGTTGGAGAAGACTCTTGAGATTCCCTTGGACTGCTAGGAGATCAAACCAGTCAGTCCTAAAGGAAACCAGTTCTGAATGTTCATTGGAAGGACTGGTGTTAAGGCTAAAAACCCAATACTTCAGCCACCTAATGGGAAAAGCTGACTCATTGGAAAATTCCCTGAGGCTGGGAAAGTTTGAAGGTAGGAGAAGAAGGGGACGGCATAGGATGAGATGGTTTGATGTCATCACTGACTCAATGGACATGAGTTTAAGCAAGCTCTGGGTGTTGGTGATGGACAGGGAAGCCTGGCATATTGCAGTCCATGGGATCACACAGAGTCAGACACGACTGAGCAACTGAACTGAACTGATCAAGATAAGAGACTGGATCAAAATAGATTATATCAGGAAGGAAGAAGTTACAACACATACTACATAAAAAGTAATGACATAAGGTATTTTATGAAAAATCTTATTCCAAAAATGACCAACCTAGAATGAATGAGCAAATTCTTAGAAATGTCCAATATCCCAAGACTGAAGCAGAAAGAAAGAAGATATAAACAGAAAAATCATCAGTCATGAAATTGAGTTAGTTAAAAAAATATAGCCATAGTTATCTTAAGATATGAATTCTACTAAACATATTAAAAAAGAGTTAACATCTACTCTTCTCAAGATAATCCAAAAAATTAAAGAGGAAGAAACAATTCTGAACTCAATCCACAAAAATAACATTGTCTTGGCACAACAACTAGACAAACACAGCACAGAAATAGAACATTATAGAACAATATCACTGATGAACATAGATGTAAAAATCAGTAAAAAATTGCAAAGTGAGTTAACTGTACATTCAAAGGAACTTCCACATTTTATTAAATAGTATTTGTCCCATTAATGCAAAGATGGTTCAATATCTGCAAATCAATAAATGTGGCACACTGTATTAACAAAAGGAAGGATAAAAATCACACGGCCATCTCAATACATTCAGAAAAATATCTGACACAATTCAACATGTATCCACAGTAAAACATCTCAACAAAATAGATTTAGCGGGAACACACATTAACATAATAAAAGTTATAAATGACAAATCTACAGTCAACATCATACTAAAAAATGAAAAGCTGAAAGTATTTTCTCTAAGACCTGGATGCCCACTCTTATCGCTTTTATTCAACATAATATTGAAAGCCCCAGATATAACAATCAGACTAGTAAAATACATAAAATAAATCCAAGCCAGAAAGTAAGAAGTAAAACTGTCACTGTTTGCAGATGACACATTATATATTAGGTGGAAAATAACTCTAAAAATCCCACCAAATTCTACTGATCTAGTAGAATTCTTAAAACAAAAATTCATTAAACATTCAGGTAACAACATTAATATACAGAAATATGTTGCATCTGTACTCACTTATAACAGGTTATCAGAAAAAAAATTAAGAAAACAATCTTATTTGTAATTGTTTCAAAAGAATAAAATACTTAGCAAGGGTTAGGGATTTTCAAGATGGCAGAGGAGTAAAATCAAGAGATCACCTTCCTGCTTATAAATTCATCAAAAATACATTTGCATGTGGAAAAAACCTTACAGAACACTTTCTGAACACTGGGAGAAGACCTCAGACTTCAAAAAAAGCAGCTCAATCTCCTCAGAATGAAGTAAGGGAAAAAATAAAGTTTAAAAAGAGACAAAGTATTTGAGGAAGGCGACCTGAACACTGGAAAGGAAGTCATGAAGGAGGAAAAGTTTTTGCACACTCAGAAACCCCCTTATCGGGAGGGNACACTGGGAGAAGACCTCAGACTTCAAAAAAAGCAGCTCAATCTCCTCAGAATGAAGTAAGGGAAAAAATAAAGTTTAAAAAGAGACAAAGTATTTGAGGAAGGCGACCTGAACACTGGAAAGGAAGTCATGAAGGAGGAAAAGTTTTTGCACACTCAGAAACCCCCTTATCGGGAGGGGGGGGCAAGGGGAAGCTTCAGAATATTGGAATAGTGGGGAATACAGCAACAGGTGCTTAGAAGGATAATTTGAGGAAATTCACCACAGTGATCATTGCTGAACAGCACTTTCCAGCTAAGAATTAGATTGGAAATTCATTGCAGTGAGTGGGGGCTGAATTTTGAGGCTCAGGAAAACTGGGTTTTACTACTATGAAGATACTCTCAAGTGGTTAGTATGACACAGCTGAGGATGTCCAGGGAAAATTGTATGTCTCCCAGAGAGACAAGAGACCATTGCCACAGGGACCTTCTAACTCCCAGTGTTGGAACATCATAGGGATCTGCCTTATGAATGCCATAGATGGGGCAAGAAATGGCCTTGAATTGGCTGACCTCAGAGGTAGCTTTGCCAACCACAGCCACTGCCAAAGTTGGTGAGAGTGAGGTGGAATTGGACTTGTCAGTAGATTACAATTTCAGAGGGGGAATGCAAAGGGACTGGCTATTGCCAAAACCAGGGGAAAGCCCTGAGGCAAGGAACAAAAAGCCATCATCGTGATCTTGACCCTAGAGGAAGCAGCTGCCACCAAGCTGTGAGCAGGCAGAGCTTACAACCAACACTTTCCTGGGAACTTATGTAGCTTGGCTCTGCTGAAGGACACAAGACCAAGGGTCATTTCTCCTAGGAGAGTACACGACCCAGCTCAGACTGTGGTGATTTCCCACACACCTCACCTGCATCAAGCACTCTCCAAACACCCCAGTTGTGGCTTCCATACCTTTCTTTCGCCCCAGCTTGAATGAGAAAGTGAGCCCTATTAAGGCACTATTTTTGCCCCTCTGGTTTGAGTGGAGAAAAGAGACTGGAGGGTGGCCTAAAAGCAGAGGTGGGCCCGAAAACAAAGCAGAACATCAGGAATTGTGTGAAGAAGAAGGGAAATAGCTCTGCAGTTACAGGTCCAGCAGATTAAATTCCAGCATTAACCTGAGACTGTGGACCTTGGGGATAGCAGTGGATTTCAGGAGCAAGTACAAGCTGTAGTACAGGAAGATCTGAGTCTGAGCTGAGGCCACTGTACCCACAGAATGTTTAGAGACCTTTCTAGAAATACTGGAGTACTTCCTGAGTAGGCTGAATGATGAGCATACTGTATGAAGAGGAAAATGGATGAATCAAGAGAAATGTTGTCTTTCTCTCTCTCTCTCTCTCTCTCTCTCTCTCTATATATATATATATATATATATATATACACTATATATATATATAGTATTGTTT
>SJYX01022628.1:210454-227692 GCA_006410675.1 Oreotragus oreotragus
AAGAAAAAAAAGTCACAAAAATTATATAAAATAGATATATATATACATGAAGTTTGCTTTTAAAAAATAAGGTATTTTTTTTGCAAAGTAATAGTAGGTTATAAAAGTGAAAATTAAAGGAGTAATAGAGGACTTAAAATTTTTTTAAAAATTAAAAAAAAAGAATGATCATAAAAATAGTAAAAATATATCTAGGACTTTCTGTGCTGTTGTTGTGGGTATTGTGGGGTCAGTTCATTTTCGGGTAGTTCCTTGATCTGGCTTATATTTCTCAAGATCTATAGGCCCCTTCTTATGTAGTCAGCACTAATGACAGGGTTTTAATCTATTGCACCTGTCACTTCCAAGGCAGTTTTCTCTGTTTTAGCTTCTTCTGTTTGCTGGTCTCTTCAGTGTCTGATTTCCGCCCTGACACAAAGGGGACAGTGGTGGACATTTTTTTTTAGGCTCATTTGTTCAGTCGCGCTGTGGGAAGGGAGGGATGCTGCAAACAAATAACACTGGCGTATGCTCGCAATGCCTCAGCCACACTGGGCCTGCCCCCACTCACGGCGTGTGTACCCTCCCTGCCCTCATTGCTCAGGCTCTAGGTTGCTCCACCGGGAACTGTCCAAGGCCATTCTTGGGCTGCATGCACTTCCCAGGTCTAAGCCGCTCAGGTTCAGGCATTCAGGCAGTCCTCAGAGGTGCAGACTTGGTTGGGCCTTCGTTTTGTGCCCTTCCCAGGTCTGCGCAGCTCAGGTGATAAGGTGTTTGGAGAGCTTGGTCGCTGCAACTTATTGCCTCCCCCATCCCTGCTGCTCGGTTTTCTGGGTGTACAACCAGCACACCTTCTCAGGCAGATGTTGACTGTCCAGAACCCCAAGAAGTCTTAGTTAGCAAAGAAGCTGGCTTACAGTTTTGTAGACAATGTCTCTCTGTGGCTGCAATTGCCCCCTTCCAGCTCTGGCTGCCTATCACTGGAGGGGAATGGTCTGAAGCCGGCTATCTCTGTTCAGTCCTTTGTTCTGTGTGCAAGCCTGGTGGTGTCTTAGTTTAGGGCTGGCTCTTCATGTGGTAGTTATTCCACAGTCTGTTTTGCTAGCCCAAGTTAGTTTGCTCAGATTGCGCTCAGGGCATTCAGGCCAGATCCTTATTCTAAGCAATGCAGTCTGGGTCTCCCTGCCCAGCCCTCACTTGCTTAATCATACAGTTTTGATCTTTCAATATGTTAATGTGGTGTATCATATTGATTGATTTGTGAATAGATGGAGAAATAGATCATGTTCATGGATTAGAACAATCAACATAGTGAAACTGAGTATACTACCCAAAGCAATCTACAGATTCAATGCAATCCTAATCAAGCTACTAAGGGTATTTTTCACAGAACTAGAAAAAAATAATTTCACAACTTGTATGGAAATACAAAAAACCTTAAATAGCCAAAGCAATCTTGAGAAAGAAGGATGAAACTGGAGGAATCAGCCTGCCTGACTTCACACTATAATACAAAGCTACAGTCATCAAGACAGTATGGTACTGGCACAGACAGAAGTGTAGATCAGTGAAACAAAATAGAAAGCCCACAGATAAATCCACAAACCTATGGACACCTTATCTTTGACAAAGGAGTCAAGAATATTCAATGGAGAAAAGACAATCTCTTTAACAAGTGGTGCTGTGAAAACTGGTCAACCACCTGTAAAAGAATGAAACTAGAATATTTTCTATCACAATAAACAAAAATAAACTCAAAATGGGTTAAAAATTTAAATATAAGACCAGAAACTATAAAACTCCTAGAAGCAAACATAGGCAAAACATTTTCTGACAGAAATCACAGCAGGATCCTCTATGACCCACCTCCCAGGGTAAAGGAAATAAAAGCAAAAATAAACAAATGGGACCTAATTAAACTTAAAAGTGTTTGCACAACAAAGGAAACTATAAGCAAGATGAAAAAACAGCCTTCAAAATGGGAGAAAATAATAGCAAACGAAGCAATGGATAAAGAATTAATCACAAAAATATACAAACAGCTCATTCAGGTCAATACCAGAAAAATAAATGACCCAATCCAAAAACGGGCCAAAGAACTAAACAGACATGTCTCCAGCGAAGACATACAGATGGCTAACAAACACACAAAAAGATGCTCAACATCACTCATTATCAGAGAAATGCAAATCAAAACCACAATGAGGTACCTTTTCATGCTGGTCAGAATGGCTTCTATCAAAAAAATTTACAAATAATAAATGCTGGAGAGGGGATGGAGAAAAGGGAACCCTCTTACACTGTTAGTGGGAATGAAAACTCATACAGCCACTATGGAGAACAGTGTGGAGATTCTTTAAAAAAAACTGGAAATACAACTCTCATCTGACCCAGCAACCCCACTGCTGGGCATACACACTGAGGAAATCAGAATTGAAAGAGACATGTGTACTCCAATGTTCATCACAGAACTGTTTACAATAGCTAGGGCATGGAAGCAACCTAGATGTTCATCGGCAGATGAATGGATAAGAAAGCTATGGTACCTATACACAGTAAAATACTACTCAGCTGTTAAAAGAATGCATTTGAATCAGTTCTAATGAGGTGGATGAAACTGGACCCTATTATACAGAGTGTCATAAGTCAGAAAGAAAAGCACTGATACAATATATTAATGCATATATAAGGAATTTAGAAAGATGGTAATGACGACCCTTTACATGAGATCATAAAAGAGACACAGATATAAAGAACAGACTTTTGGACTCTGTGAGAGAAGGCATGGGTGGGATGATTTGAGAGATTAGTATTGAAACATGTATATTACCATATGTGAAATCCATAACCAGTCCAAGTTTGATGCATGAAACAGGGCACTCAAAGTCAGTGCACTGTGATAACCCTGAGGGATGGGATGAGGAGGGAGGTGGGAGGGGAATTTGGAATGGGGGTAACATTTACAGCCATGGCTGATTCATGTGAATTTATGGCAAAAACCACTAAAATATTGTAAAGTAATTAGTCTCCAATTAAAATAAATTAATTAAAAAGACAATTTTTTTAATGCCTAGGAATATATCTAACTCAGAAAGTGAAAGACCTGTATTCTTAAAACAATAAGACATTGACAAATGTGTTTGAAGTCAACACAAGCACATAATAAGATATAGTGTGCTAATGGATTAGCAAACTTAATACTGCTAAAATGTCTGTATTATCCAAGGCAATCTACAGACTTAGCACAATCCCTATCACAATACCAATGATATTTTTCAGGTACTAGAATAAATAATCTTAAATTTTCTGTGGAACCAAAAAAGAATCTTGGTATCATACTCTTTCCTTGATTTGAAAGTATGATACAAGCTATAGTAATCAAAACAGTATAGTAATAGATTAAAAAAAAACAACACCACCAAGATCAGTGGAAAAGAATAAACCCACACCTATATGATCAATTAATCTTTGACAAAGGGAGTAAGAATATACAATGTGAAAGTTTAATTCCTTTAATAAATGTTATTGGAAAAACTGGTTAGCTACAAACAAAATAATGGAAGTCAATCAATTGATCATACCAAAAAGAAAGAAAAACTAAATATGAATTACAGACATGAGTGCAAAACCTGAAACTATGAATCTCTAGAAGAAACTTGGCAATACGGTTCTTTATAAGAAAATGGGCAGAGAACCTGAAAAGGTATTTTGCCAACGAAGACATTCAAGAAGTCCAACCAAGATATGCAAAGATTTTCACTATTACTCATCATCAGAAAAATACAAATAAAACAATGAGATATCCCCTCACACCTGTCAGAATGGTTGTCGCTAAAAACAAAACAAAACAAACAAACAAACAAATAAAAAACACACCAAAAACAGAAAATAGCAAGGGTTGCAAAAGATGTAGAGAATTCCACTTTTGTTAGGAGTGTAAATTGATGTAGCCACTATGAACAACAATATAGAAATTCCCCAAGTCATTGGAAGATCTGCTGGAGGAGATGGCAACCCACTCCTGCATTCTTGCCTGATAAATCCCATGGACAGAGGAGCCTGGTGGGCTTTACTCCATGCATCAGAAAGAGTCCTTAGCGGTAAACCACCACCTTACGGCCCAAGAATTTCACTTCTGGATATATTCCCGAAGTGAAGAAAAAATACTAAATCAAGATGCATGAGTCCATTTATTCTTTGCAGTCTTATTTGTAATAGCCCAGATATGGAAGAAACATAAGTTTCCATTGACAAACAAATGGGTAAAGAAGATATAGAGTGTGTGTCTCTCTGTGTGTGTGTGTATGTATATATATATATATATATATATATTCATAAGTATATATATATTCATCTCACCATTCCCTTCCCTCCCATGTCTACATGTCCATTCTCTATATCTATGTTTCTATTTCTGGTATGCAAACAGGTTCATCTGCATCATTTTTACATATATACGTGTGTGTGTGTGTGTGTGTTAGTATACAGTAGGTGTTTTTCTCTTTCTGACTTACTTCACTTTGTATGATAGACTCTAGGTCCACACATATCGCTACAAATTACTCAATTTTGTTCATGGTCGAGTAATATTCCATGTATATATGTAACATATCTTCTTTATCCATTCATCAGTCAGTGAACATTTAAGTTGTTTCTATGCCTTGGCTATTGTAAATAGCGCCACAATGAACATTGGGGTATACGTGGTTTTTTGAATTATAGTTTTCTCAGGGTAAATGCTGAGTAGTGCAAATGGTAGTTCTATTTTAAGTTTCTTAAGGAACTTCCGTACCATTCTCCATAGTGGCTGTATGAATTTACATTCCCACCAACATCGTATGAAGGTTCCCTTTCTCTGCATTCTCTCCAGAATTTACTGTTTATAGATTTTTTGATGATTATCATTCTAGCTGAGATAAGGCAATACATCATTTTAGTTTTGATTTGTATTTCTCCAATAATTAGTGAAGCTGTGGTGGTGGTTTAGTCACTAAGTCATGTCCAACTCTTGTGACCTCATGGACTGTAGCCGGCCAGGCTCCTCTGTCCATGGAATTTTCCAGGCAATAATACTGGAGTGGATTGCAATTTCCTTTTCCAGCGGATCTTCCTGATCCAGGAATTGAACCCAGGTCTCCTGCATTGCAGGCAGTTTCTTTACCAGATGAGCTATGAGTGAAGCCCTAGTGAAGCTGAGAATCTTTGAACATATTTGCTGGCTATTGATATATCTTCTTTGGAGAAATGTCTGTTTAGGTCTTCTTCCTTTTTTTTTTTTTTATATATTGAATTGCGTTAACCGTTTGTATATTTTTTAGATTAATTCCTTGTTAGTTGCTTCATTTACAAATATTTTATCCCATTATGATGGTTGTCTTCTCACTATGTTTAGAGTTTTCTTTGCTGTACAGATGCATTCAAGTTTAATTGGGTCCCATTTGTTTGTTTTTATTTGCATAACTCTAGGATAAGGGTCCAAAAGTTCTTCCTGTGATTTATGTCAAAGAGGGTTCTGCCTATATAATCCTCTAAGAGTTTTATAGTTTTATAGTAACTGGCCTTATATTTGCTGCTAAGTCACTTTAGTCGTGTCTGACTCTGTGCAACTCCATAGACAGCAGCCCACCAGGCTCACCCATACTTGGGATTCTCCAGGCAAGAACCCTGGAGTGGGTTGCCATTTCCTTCTCCAATGCATGAAAGTGAAAAGTAAAAGTGAAGTCGCTCAGTCGTGTCTGACTCTTAGCAATTCCATGGACTGTAGCCTACCAGGCTCCTCCATCCATGGGACTTTCCAGGCAAGAACACTGGAGTGGGTTTCCATTTCCTCCTCCAGGCCTTACATTTAGGTCTAATCAATTTTCAGTTTATTTTCCTGTATGGTGTTAGGAAATATTCTAATTTTATTCTTTTAAATGTAACTGTCCAGCTTATCCAGGACTACATATAGAAGAGGCTCTCTTTTCTCCACTGTACAGTCATGTCCCCCTTTTTAGAGAAAATATGACCATAGATTTTTAGCCTTTTCTCTTTACTTTCTATCCTCTTCAATTGATCTATATTTCTATTTTTGTGCCAGTATCATTCTGTCTTGATTATGGTAGCTTTTAAGTATAGTCTGAAATCAGAAATCCTGATTACTAAAATTACATTTTTCTTTCTGAATATTGTTTTGTCTATTTGACATCTTTTATGTATCCATAGTTTTTAATTTTTTTTTGTGTGTGTGCTAGTTTGGTGAAAAAGCTAATTTGACAGGATGTAGATTGCTTTAGGTAGTGTAGTCATTTTTCACAATATTGATACTTCCCATGCAAGAATGTGATATATTTCTCCATCAGTTTCTGTCATGTTTTATTTCTTTCATGAATATCTTATAGTCTTCTGCATACAGTCTTTTGGCTCCTTTGGTGGGTATGTTTGTATGAATTTTATTCTTTTTATTATTTTGCAATGGTAAATGAGATTATTTCCTGAATTTCAATTTCTGAATTTTCATTGTTAGTTTACAGAAATGCAAGCACTTTCTGTGTATTAATTTTGTATTCTGGGATTTTACTAAATTTAGTGATTATCTGTAAGAGTTTTTTGGAGGCATCTTTAGGGTTTTCTATGTATAGTATCAACCAGTCCATCTTAAAGGAAATCAGTCCTGAATATTCACTGGAAGGACTGGTGCTGAAGCTGAAACTCCAATACTTTGGCCACCTGATGCAAAGCACTGACTCATTTGAAAAGACTCTGATGCTGGGAAAGATTAAAGGCAGGAGAAGAAGGGGACAAGAGAGAATGAGATAGTTAGATGGCATCACTGACTTGATGGACATGAGTTTAAGTCAACTCTGGGAGTTGGTGATGGACAGGGAGGCCTGGCATGCTACAGTCAATGGAGTTGCAAAGAGTCATATACGTTTGAGTGACTGAACTGAACTGAACTGAACTGATGTATAGTATCATCTCATCTACAAATGGTGGCATTTTAATTTTGTTGTTTTCCTATCTGGATTCTTTTCATTTCTTTTTCATCTTTGATTGTCATGGCTAGGACTTCCAACAAAACATGGCCCACTGGAGAAGGGAAAGGCAAACTGGATCATAGAAAAAACAAGGGACTTCCCATAAAAATATTTATTTCTGCTTCATTGACTATGCTAAAGCCTTTGATTGTGTGGACCACAACAAACTGCAGAAAATTCTTAAAGAAATGGGAATACCAGACCACTTTACCTGCCTCCTGAGAAACCTGTATGTGAGACAAAAAGCAACAGTAAGGACTGGACACAGAACAATTGACTGGATCAAAATTGGTAAAGGAGTACCTCAAGGGTGTATATTGTCACTCTGCTTATTTAGCTTCTATGGAGAGTACATCATATGAAATGCTGGGCTGGATGATTCACAAGCTGAAATCAAGAGTGCCAGGAAAAATATCAACAACCTCAGATATGGATACCACTTTAATGACAATAAGTGAAGAGGAAGTAAAGAGCCTCTTGATGAAGGTGAAATAGGAGAGTCAAAAAGCTGGTGTACAAATGAACATTAAAGTAAAATGAAGATCATGGCATCCAAACCAAATTCATGGCAAATAGATGGTAAAAAGTGGAAACAGTATCATATTTCATTTTCTTGCACTCCAAAATCACTGTGGATTGTGACTGCAGCCATGAAATTATGGCACTTGCTCTTTAGATGAAAAGCTATCACAAATATAGACAGAATACATCACTTTGCTGACACACGTTCATATAGTCAAAGCTATGGTTTTTCCAGTAGTCATGTATGGATGTCAGAGTTGGACCATAAAGAATGTTGACAGAGCCATTAAAAAGAATGCATTTGAATCAGTTTTAATGAGGTGTATGACACTGGAGCCTATTATACCGAGTGAAGCCAGAAAGAAAAACAACAATACAGTATACTAATGCATATATATTGAATTTAGAAAGACGGTAATGATAGCCCTGTATGCGAGAGAACAAAAGAGAGACAAATGTATAGAACAGTCTTTTGGACTCTGTGGGAGAGGGAGAGGGTGGGATGATTTGGGAGAATGGCATTGAAACGTGTATTCTATCATATAAGAAATGAATCACCAGTCCAGGTTCAGTACAGGATGCTTGGGGCTGGTGCACTGGGATGAACTAGAGGGATGGTACGGGGAGGGAAGTGGGAGGGGGGTTCAGGATGGGGAACACGTGTACACCCGTGGCAAATTCATATTGATGTATGGCAAAACCAATACAATATTGTAATTAGCCTCCAATTAAAATAAATAAATTTAAATTAAAAAAAAAAGAATGGTGAGAGCTGAAGAAATGATCCTTTTGAACTGTGGTGCTGGAGAAAACTCTTGAGAGTCCTTTGGACAGCAAGGAGATCAAACCTGTCGGTCTTAATGGAAATCAACTGTGGGTATTCATTGGAAGGACTGGTGCTGAAACTGAAGGTCCAGTACTTTGGCCACCTGATGTGAAGAATTGATTCATTGGAAAAGATCCTGATGCTGAGAAAGATTGAAGGCAAGAGGGGAAAGGGACGACAGAGGATGAGCTGGTTGGATGGCATCATGACTCACACGGATGAGTTTGAGCAAACTCAGGGGGACAGTGAAGGACAGGGAAATCTAATGTGTTGCAATTCATGGGGTCAAAGAGAGTCAGATGTGACTTAGCCCCTAAAGAAATCAGGACTTCCAAGACTATTTTTTATAATAGTTGAAAGAGTAGGCACCCTTGTGTTGTTTCTGATCTTAGAGGAAACGTTTCAGTTTTTCACCACTGAGACTGTTTGCTGTGCATGTTATGTGGCCTTTATTATTTTGAGGTCTGTTCCCTCTGTGCTCAATTTCTAAAGAGTTTTTTTTTTTTAATCGTAAATAATTGTTGAATTTTGTTGAAGGCTTTTTTCTGCATCTATTGTGGTGATCAAATGGTTTCTATCCTTTAATTTGTTAATACAGTGTATCACATTGATTGATTTGCATATAGTGAAGAATACTTGCATCCCTGAAATAAAAGCTATTTGGTCATGTTTCATGAACCTTTTGAAGTGATTTTGGATTTTGTTTACTAGTACTCTGTTGAGGATATTTGCATCTATGTTCATCTGTGATATTGACGTATAATTTTCTCTTTTTTGTAATATCTTTGTCTTTTTTTTTTTTTTTTGTATTAGAGTTATATTAACCTCATAAAGTGTGTTTAGGATTGTTCCTTCTGAAATTTTCTGGAAAAAGTTTGGAAGGATAGATGTTTCCTTTTCTCTAAATGTTTGCTATAATTCTCCTGTGAAGTCATCTGACCATGAGCTTTTGTTTTTTGGAAATTTTTAAAAATTAATTTATTTGTAAATTTAAGTATAGTTGATTTACAGAATTGGTTGGTTTCTGCCAAACAGCAGCATGAATCAATCGCAGGTATACATATGTCCCCTCCCTCTTGGAAGATTTTTTAATTGCAGTTTCAATTTCAACACTTATGATTGATCGGTCTATTCATATCATCTATTTCTTCTTGGTTCAGTCTTTAAATGTTGTATTTTTCTAAGAACTTGTCTTCTTCTTCCAGGTTATAAATTGTGGTGTCAGTTGTAATTTCTCACTTTTCACTTTTGCATGCATGCTAAGTCACTTCAGTTGTGTCCAACTTTTTGTGACCATATAGACTGTAGCCTGCTAGGCTCCTCTGTCCATGGGTTCTCCACCAAGAATACTGGAGTGGGTTTCCATGCCCTCCTCCAGGACATCTTCCCAACCCAGGGATAAAACTTGAATCTCTTACATCTTCTGCATTGTCAAACATGTTCTTTACCACCAGTGCCACCTTATTGATCTGAATCTTATTTTTGTTCTTGATGACTCTCTAGGAGTTCATTAATTTCATTTTCAAAAAAAAAAAAACACAAGCTTTAGTTTTATTGATTTTTTGCTATCATTTTCTTCATTTCTTTTTCAGTTATCTCTGCTCTGGTATTTATGATTTCTTCTACATTTTTCCCTTGTTGTTCTTTCTCTGACCACTTCAGTTATAAGGTTAGGTTGTATATTTGAGAAAGTCTTACCTCTTTTTTCTTGAGGTAGAATGGTATTGCTATAAATTTCCTTCCTAGAACTGGTTTAGTCACAACCATACATGTTTGGCTGTCTTGTTTTTATTGTCATTTGTTTCTAGGTGTGTGTATATACATATATATATATATATATATATATATATATATAATATTTCTTCAGTGATTTCTTGTTTTTTTAATAACATATTTTTGCCTTCATGTGTTCATATTTTTTAATATTTTTTCCATGTTATTGCTGTCTCTTATACACATCTAGATGTGTATAAGAGACAGGTGCAGACTTGGTTGGGCCTTCGTTTTGTGCCCTTCCCAGGTCTGCGCAGCTCAGGTGATAAGGTGTTTGGAGAGCTTGGTCGCTGCAACTTATTGCCTCCCCCATCCCTGCTGCTCGGTTTTCTGGGTGTACAACCAGCACACCTTCTCAGGCAGATGTTGACTGTCCAGAACCCCAAGAAGTCTTAGTTAGCAAAGAAGCTGGCTTACAGTTTTGTAGACAATGTCTCTCTGTGGCTGCAATTGCCCCCTTCCAGCTCTGGCTGCCTATCACTGGAGGGGAATGGTCTGAAGCCGGCTATCTCTGTTCAGTCCTTTGTTCTGTGTGCAAGCCTGGTGGTGTCTTAGTTTAGGGCTGGCTCTTCATGTGGTAGTTATTCCACAGTCTGTTTTGCTAGCCCAAGTTAGTTTGCTCAGATTGCGCTCAGGGCATTCAGGCCAGATCCTTATTCTAAGCAATGCAGTCTGGGTCTCCCTGCCCAGCCCTCACTTGCTTAATCATACAGTTTTGATCTTTCAATATGTTAATGTGGTGTATCATATTGATTGATTTGTGAATAGATGGAGAAATAGATCATGTTCATGGATTAGAACAATCAACATAGTGAAACTGAGTATACTACCCAAAGCAATCTACAGATTCAATGCAATCCTAATCAAGCTACTAAGGGTATTTTTCACAGAACTAGAAAAAAATAATTTCACAACTTGTATGGAAATACAAAAAACCTTAAATAGCCAAAGCAATCTTGAGAAAGAAGGATGAAACTGGAGGAATCAGCCTGCCTGACTTCACACTATAATACAAAGCTACAGTCATCAAGACAGTATGGTACTGGCACAGACAGAAGTGTAGATCAGTGAAACAAAATAGAAAGCCCACAGNTATATATATATATATATATATATATATATATATATATAATATTTCTTCAGTGATTTCTTGTTTTTTTAATAACATATTTTTGCCTTCATGTGTTCATATTTTTTAATATTTTTTCCATGTTATTGATAGCTAATCTCATACTGTTGTGGTCATAAAAGTTTCTTGATATGATTTCATTTTTTTTCCCCAAAGTTACCAAGGCTTAACTTGTTACCTAGTATATGATCTATCCTGGAAAATGTTCCATGTGCACTTGAGAAGAAATTGTCTTCTGTTGATTTTGAATGGGCTGTTCTACTAATATCAATTAAGTGTATCTGATCTAATGTGTCATTTAAAGCTGTGTTTACTTATTAATTTTCTGTCTGTATGATCTCTCCATTGGTGGAAGTGAGGTGTTAATGTCCCTCACTATTATTGTATTACTGTCAATTTCCCCTTTTATGGCTGTTGTTTTGTTGCTAAGTTGTGTCTGACTCTTTGTGAACCCATGAGCTATAGTACATCAGGTTTTTCCATCCATGGAATTTTTCAGGCAAGAATATTGGAATGTGTTGTCATTTCCTCCCCAAGGGAATCTTCCTGACCCAGGGATTGAACCTATCTATCCCGCATTGGCAGGCAGATGCTTTACTGTTGAGCCAACAGGGCTGTCAGCATTTGCTCTATATATCAAGGTGTTCCTGTGTTGGCTGCATAAATATTTATGCTGTTATATGATCTTCTCGGAATGATCCCTTGATCATTATGTGGTGTCCGTCTTTGTCTCTTGTAACAGTCTTTATTTTAAATTATATTTCTTTCTGATATAAATATTTCTACTCCAGCTTTCTTTTAATTTCCATTTGCATGAGATATCCTTTTTCCAACACCTAATTTTCAATCTGTATATGTCCAGAGTCTGATGTGGGTCTCTTGTAGACAGCATATGTATGTATCTTGTTTTTGTATCCATTGAGCCAGTCTGTGTCTTTTGATAGGAGCATTTAATCTATTATATTTAAGCTAATTATCAATATGTATGTTCCTATTATGATTTTCTTAATTGTTTGAAGTTTGATTTTGTACTTCTATTCCTTCTTTTATGTTTCATACTTAGAGACTTTCCCTTAGCATTTGTTATAAAAATGAGTTTTGTTTGTTAAATTATCTTTAGTTTTTACTTGTCTGTAAATTTTTGATTTAATCATCAAATCTAAATAAGACTCTTGCTAGATATATTAATCTTGGTTGTAGGTTTTTCCCTTTCATCATGATAAGTATGCCCTTCTACTCCTTCTGGTTTGCAGTGTTTCTGCTGAAAGATCAGCTGTTAACCTTATGGGGATTCCCTTGTATATTTTTGTTGTTGTTTTTGCTTTTCCTGTAGTACTTTCAATATTTTTTCTGTGTGTATTTATTTTTTTGTCAATTAGGTTAATATGTACCTCAGCGTGTTTCTCCTTGGGTTTTTCCTGTTTGGGACTCGACATTTCCTGAACTTGATTGACTATTTCCTTTCTCATTTTAGAAAAGTTTTGGTATTCAAGTATTTTCTTAAACTTTTTCTTTTTCTCTTCTTCTTCTAGAACCCCTATAATTCAAGTGTTGGTGAGTTTAATGTTATTTCAAAAGTCTCTGAGTTTGTCCCCGTTTCTTTCTTTCTTTCTTTCTTTTTTTTCTCTATTCTACACTGCAGCAGTATTTTCCACCATTCTATCTTCCAGTTCACTTATCAGTTTATCAATTCTTATGTCTCATGTGTGGATGTGAGAATTGGACTATAAAGAAAGCTGAGTGCTGAAGAATTGATACTATTGAACTATGGTGTTGGAGAAGATGCTTGAGAGTCCCTTGGGCTGCAAAGAGATTAAACCAGTCAGTCCTAAAGGAAATTAGTCCTGAATATTCATGAGAAAGACTGATGCTGAAGCTGAAGCTCCCATATTTGGCCACTTGATGTGAAGAACTGACTCACTGGAAAAGACCCTGATGCTAGGAAAGATTGAAGGCAGGATGAGAAGGGGATGACAGAGGATGAGATGGTTGGATGGCATTACCGACTGGATAGACATGAGTTTGAGTAAACTTTGGGAGTTGGTGATGGACAGGTAAGTCTGGAGTGCTGCAGTTCATGGATATGCAAACAGCTAGACACGACTGAAAGGGTGAACTGAACTGATGTCTCAGTTATTCTACTGGTGATTCCTTCTAGTGTATTTTTTATTTGAGTTATTGTGCTGCTCATTACTGATCATTTGTTCTTAATTTTTGTAGACTCATGTTAGTTTTTTTATGTATTCTTGGTCCATTATATTTCCCGAATTTTGTATCATCTCTTGTTGATTACTATGACTTTTGTTCAGCTAGATTTCTTATTTCCTGCTCACTTGTTTTTGTCTTTTTCTTCTTTTATTTTTCTTTTAGCCTTGCTCCTTAATTTGTAGCACATTTCTTTGTCTTCTCAGTTTTTCTAGCTTACTGTGTTTAAGGTCTCCTTTTCTCAACTTGACAGACAATAGTTCCTCTTGCTTTTGCCCTCTGCCTTTGGTGGGTGAGGTTAGTCCAATACTGTTGATGATCTCTGCTGATTTCTAGGCTCCTGTTTTCTGTGGCACCTAGGCACTGCTCTAAGGTGAAAGGTTTCAGTGACTGGGGGGCCACTCTAAGGGGGTATTTGAAGCTATACTCATCTGCCCAAACTTGGGTGGTGTGCATGCCTCACTCTCACTTTCTCTCTTCTCTCTGGGGCCTTCTGTCTCAGACAGGCTCACCCAGTCTTTTATCCCAACTCCACTTGCTTTCCCTGCAGTCTCTCCTCCCAGCCATTCCTCATTTTCTATGTTGGCCACCAAGTCAGCAGTGAGTTGACCCAAAATAGAATATTTCAACCAAAGGCTAGAGCTAATATCCTAGCAAGATAAGTTAATAGGTACGAAAAATTTTGTAAAGCTCTGAGCATTACTTTGCCAACTAATGTCCATCTAGTCAAGGCTATGTTTTTTCCTGTGGTCATGTGTGGATGTGAGAGTTTGACTGTGAAGAAGGCTGAGTGCTGAAGAATTGATGCTTTTGAACTGTGGTGTTGGAGAAGACTCTTGAGAGTCCCTTGGACTGCAAGGAGATCCAACCTGTCCATTCTGAAAGAGATCAGCCGTGGAATTTCTTTGGAAGGAATGATGCTAAAGCTGAAACTCCAGTACTTTGGCCACCTCATGCGAATAGTTGACTCATTGGAAAAGTCTCTGATGCTGGCAGGGATTGGGGACAAGAGGAGAAGGGGACGACACAGGATGAGATGGCTGGATGGCATCACTGACTCAATGGACGTGAGTCTGAGTGAACTCTGGGAGTTGGTGATGGAAGGGAGGCCTGGCGTTCTGTGATTCATAGGGTCACAAAGAGTTGGACATGACTGAGCGACTGAACTTAACGGAAGTATCAGCAGTATAGGTCAGTTAATTGAGACTCAAAAAGCTCTAGAAATTTGGACATTGTTCAGTGGTTTAAAAGGTAATGTCAAAAATGAAAGCAACAGGGTGACATTATCCATTTGGTTGAGAAAGTAGCGATGTAAACTATCTTAACTAGGGTCTCTCCTTTTCTAACCTTTCATGTTGTGACCATAAATTTATTTCTGATAATTTTCCAAAATCCATTACAATTACCTTTTTTACTTCTTAAGTTTATTCCAATGTTTTCATTTATTGCTATTATCTGAATTTTTCCACAACAAAATAGTTGTAACAATTGGTAATATATGAATAAAGCATAGAACCTTGATATATATATTTAGGTATATAATAAATGAGAACTACCATTATTTTTGAAATATAAATTATTATCAATAAACTATAATTTATCCATGGGAAACTTCTTTGCTTAAGAAACAACTGTGACTATATAACATGTTGGGTGCTAGAGGAACTACACAGTTTTATAACACAAGTTTTCTACTTTCTAGGAGTTTGAAGTCTCTTTGGAGTAATAAGAAATATACAAAGGAAAAAAGCAACATAATATAATAAGCTTAACAATTAGCATGGATAATTTATTGGAATAGGATTTCAGAGAGGACAAAACACTTTTAAGTAGAGGAGCCATGGAAAATTAAGTATTTTGTGGGTATCTTGTATGGAAAACTAAAGTAATAAAGATTCCAAAGAAGAACAGTTCAGTGAGGTGTGCCAACTCTTTGTGAGGCACTACACAGAGTTGACGGAGAAGGCAATGGCACCCAACTCCAGTACTCTTGCCTGGAAAATCCCATGGATGGAGGAGCCTGGTAGGCTGCAGTCCATGGGGTCGCTAAGAGTCAGACACGACTGAGCAACTTCACTTTCACTTTTCACTTTCATGCATTGGAGAAAGAAATGACAACCCACTCCAGTGTTCTTGCCTGGATAATCCCAGGGATGGGTGAGCCTGGTGGGCTGCCGTCTATGGGGTTGCACAGAGTTGGACAAGACTGAAGCGATTTAGCACACAGAGTTGAAAAGAAAATACATCCTGATAGATTAGTAGAATTTTACTTTATCATTATGTCAGCCCCCTTGGTCTACTGAGTGCTACTGATTTCTATATAATGATTTTATGCTAGATTCTATTTAAATCATTTTATATGAATTAATCCCATTTAACTCTGACAAGATCATATATGAAAGGTACAATTATAAGTTCCATTTGTAGATGAGTCAAAAGACACCCAGAAAAGTTAACTTTTCCAAAGTCACAAAGCTAATGGCAAGATTTTGAATCCAGTTACTTATTCGACAGCCCAAATGCTCTGGCATATTTTATTTATATTTACCATTCTACAAAAAAGTATAAACTTCCTTGCTATAGCAACTGTTTAGAAAAATATTTTTTTAAATGTCCATCTTCACAATACACTCTTGTAGAGGAACCAATGTTTTTCCAAGTCTCTTCTCAAAACTGACAAACTTTTCAATACTTTAATGATAAATCATATTCTTCCCTTGCTTTTGTGATCATAATGCATAATTAAGACTTTTATATAACTTTTCTGTGTGAGTTTATTAGACTATGACTTATATGGTAGTTGTGAAGGTAAAATGAGGAAATATATTTTTCAATGCTTAGCAATATAAGCAATATATGTATAGTAAGCTATCAAAGAGCTTCCTTGGTGGCTCAGATGGTAACGTGTCTGCTTGCAATGTGAGAGACCCAGGTTTGATTCCTGGGTTGGGAAGATCCCCTGGAGAAGGAAATGGCAATCCACTCCAGCACTCTTGCCTGGAAAATCCCATGGACGGAAGAGCCTGACAGGCTACAGTCCATGAGGTTGTAAAGACTTGGACACTACTGAGCGACTTCACTTTCATTTTCAAGCTATCAATAATCAATAATAAAATATTTTTACTATTTTACACCTCCCACATGTGTGTAAATTATTGCTGGGAAGACATTAGGGGGCTTTCTTCCACTGTTATAATTGTTTGCAGCTAATATGTGTTTAATAACAGTATTGAATTAAATTATAAGTTGAATCAAATTTGAATAATCATGAAAATGTGGAAGGGATAAAATCCTATAGTATTCAAGTGCTAAGATATAACAATTATAAATATATATGCACCCAACATAGGAGCACCGCAATATGTAAGACAAATGCTAACAAGTATGAAAGGGGAAATTGACAATAACACAATAATAGTGGGAGACTTTAATACCCCACTCACACCTATGGAGAGATCAACTAAACAGAAAATTAACAAAGAAATGCAAACTTTAAATGATACAATAGACCAGTTAGACCTAATTGATATCTATAGGACATTTAAACCCAAAACAATGAATTTCACCTTTTTCTCAGGTGCTCACGGAACCTTCTCCAGGATAGATCACATCCTGGGTCATAAATATAACCCTGATAAATTCAAAAAAATCGAAATCATTCCAAACATATTCTCTGACGATAATGCATTAAGATTAGATCTCAATTACAGGAGAAAAACTATTAAAAATTTCAACATATGGAGGCTGAACAACACGCTTCTGAATAACCAACAAATCACAGAAGAAAT
>SJYX01022628.1:233917-281411 GCA_006410675.1 Oreotragus oreotragus
CCTCTTCACTTTCTGCCATAAGGGTGGTGTCATCTGCATATCTGAGGTTATTGATATTTCTCCTGGCAATCTTGATTCCAGATTGTGCTTCTTCCAGCTCAGCGTTCTCATGATGTATTCTGCATCTAAGTTAAATAAGCAGAGTGACAATATACAGCCTTGACATACTCCTTTTCCTATTTGGAACCAGTCTGTTGTTCCATGTCCAATTCTAACTGTTGCTTCCTGACCTGAATAGATTTTTCTCAAGAGGCAGGTCAGGCAGTCTGGTATTCCCATCTCTTTCAGAATTTTCCACAGTTTATTGTGATCCATAGAGTCAAACGCTTTGGCATAGTCAATAACGCAGAAATAGATGTTTTTCTGGAAGTCTCTTGCTTTTTCCATGATCCAGCAGATGTTGGCAATTTGATCTCTGGTTCCTCTGCATTTTCTAGAACCCGCTTGAACATCTGGAAGTTCACGGTTCACGTATTGCTGAAGCCTGGCTTGGAGAATTTTCAGCATTAGTTTACTAGCATGTGAGATGAGTGCAACTGTTCAGTAGTTTGAACATTCTTTGGCATTGCCTTTCTTTGGGATTGGAATGAAAACTGACCTTTTCCAGTCCTGTGGCCACTGCTGAGTTTTCCAAATTTGCTGGCATATTGAGTGCAGCACTTTCATAGCATCATCTTTCAAGATATGAATTAGCTCAACTGGAATTCCATCACCTCCACTAGGTTTGTTCATTTAGGTTAAATTTACTTAATTTATGAAATAGTAACTAGGAAAGCAAGAATGCATGTATTGCAATGGGGACTAAGGATTCAAATTGAGTTTAAAAGTTCAACTCTTTGCAGGCAGTGAAAAGGACTTTGATAAGTAGCTAGGGGAGCCATTATGATGCTTACACATTTATTCTGGTTTAAATTTAGATATATTCTGAGCATGAAATTTATAGAAATTTTTGTCACTGAACTTAACAAAGACATGTGCTATAATTTTACTATTCATATTCAATAAAATGCTTTGATCGTTGAGATTATATATAAAATAATGTGAGAGTATAATATTTAATTGCTTACAGAATACAGCTAGAGCCCAACAGCCTAATTTATTTACTTTATTATGTCAGGTCAACTGCCTTAAAAACTCAGACTGTAGAACTACTGGTAGATTTCATTACACCATTAAAATAAATAGTGGCAATTTGTCAATGTCATCTTAGATTCAACATTTCCTTTTGAAACACCAGGAAATAGTAATCGCAAATAAACTGTCCTTTTTTTTTTTTAGCTTGCAATGATCAAAATATCCTTGTTCTTATCAGATACTTATAAGTTCTTTATAAATTTGTATTTAGCTTATTTTTGGAAGGTAAAATAAGTAAACTTTGGAAGCAATAGAGTCTATTGACAATTTCCAAACTGTATTAAACACTAAAAATTTTGGAAATGCAGAATTATGGTCTAGTAATTGGATNATCCTTGTTCTTATCAGATACTTATAAGTTCTTTATAAATTTGTATTTAGCTTATTTTTGGAAGGTAAAATAAGTAAACTTTGGAAGCAATAGAGTCTATTGACAATTTCCAAACTGTATTAAACACTAAAAATTTTGGAAATGCAGAATTATGGTCTAGTAATTGGATCAAACAACACATTTTAAAGATAACTGACATAGCATCACTGAAAGGAACTCTAACCAAGTTTATAAATCAACATGCATTTTTGTTTCAAAATGAATTTTTGTTTTACTTTGCCCTGTTTTTCACTATAATCTAATAATTCTACTGTTGATACCACTTATTGTAATGTAACTTTAGTCATTTAGTTCATTTACTAAGATGATTAAAAATAAAATACCTCTCTAAAATGATCAGAGGAACAGAGAAGCTGAGGGTGAATTTAAGCAGGATAAATTTAAAGAACTGGAATTTTTCCATCTGGAAAGATAAATGCTGATAAAAGAAAAGATTCACGTCTACAAACCCACAAAGGATACAGAGGGGAAAAAAAAAAATCATTTTCCCAGCCAAATCCTGTTAACATAGAATAAAAGGGCTTTGTTTGCTATTTGGAAATAGAGCAACAAAGGAAAATGAAAATAAATTTTCTACCTAAAAGAATGAATTGTATGAGACTGATTGCTTTAACAGGTAATCATAGGCTGAGAAGACAATTTAAAGGGAAGTTTTAGTTAACTAGTTTTTGAGTGCCTTCTCAGTGACCAGGAATCTATGGTTTAACATCTGCTCTTATTTAAATCACTCAGTATGTATTTTCCAATTGTCTTTTATGTGCCAAGCACTTGATATAAGACAATAATTAAAACCTCTGGTACCCACCTCCATGGNAGTTTTAGTTAACTAGTTTTTGAGTGCCTTCTCAGTGACCAGGAATCTATGGTTTAACATCTGCTCTTATTTAAATCACTCAGTATGTATTTTCCAATTGTCTTTTATGTGCCAAGCACTTGATATAAGACAATAATTAAAACCTCTGGTACCCACCTCCATGGAACTTACTATCAAATAGAGAACATGAATATTTAACAAATATTCACCTGATTAACATAAATTATTGATTTTCAAATTGTTTTAAATCTTGTGAAGAAAAGTATTTAAGTGTTTATGTTTTTGAGAGAGTAAAATAACAATGATAAGCTTAGACATGAGGGTTTGTGCTAAATCAAAGTTTGGCCTCTCTGAGAAAATAATGTTCAAGTTATGACTTGAAAAATGAGTAAAAGTAATTTGATTAGAATGGGCAGGTAAAGCACTGCAGACATTGAAAAGATATGTGTAAAGTACTTAGGTGAAAAAAGTTTTCTGATGGACTTGATAGAAGGCCAATATAGTTTGAGGTTGATGAAAGAGGAGGAGACTGAAATGAGATGAGACTGTAGTAGTCTGGGTGAATTCAGGTAAGTTATTTAATCACTTTAATACTCAAGTGTTTTTTTTTTTTCATTTTATTTAGTAAAAACTGAGGATAATGACAGTATTTACATCTTTTAATTGTGAGAAGTAAAATAAATCTTATAAGTGAAGCATATTTTACAGTGCTTGGCAAATGAGTGCTCAGGACATGTTAAGTTTAGCCCATTATTATTTAATAAGCAATATATGGATGTGGGAGTTGGCCTATAAAGAAAGCTAACCACCGAAGAATTGATACTTTTGAACGATGATGTTGGAGAAGATTCTTGAGAGTCCCTTGGACTGCAAAGAGATCCATTCAACCAGTCAATCCTAAAGTAAATCAGTCTTGAATATTCATTGGAAGGACTGATGCTGAAGCTGAAACTCCAATGCTTTGGTCACCTGATGCAAAGAACTGACTCATTGGAAAAGACCCTGATGCTGAGAAAGATTGAAGGCAAGAGGAGAAGGGGACAGTAGAGGATAAGATGGGTGTATGTCATCACCAACTCAGTGGACATGATTTGAGTTAGCTACAGGAGTTGTTGATGGACAGGGAAGACTGGCATGCTGCAGTCCATGGGGTTGCAAAGAGTCAGACGTGACTGAGTGACTGAACTAACTGACTGATAGTCATGCCCAAATGGAAATAAATATGGCTGTACTCTTAGGTGGACTTCTCAAGTGACTCAGTGGTAAAGGATCTGCCTACCAATGCAGGAGATGGCAGTTTGATCCCTCAGTAGGAAAGATACCTTGGAATAGCCAATGGTAACCCACTCTAGTATTATTGCCTTGGAAATCCTATAGACAGAGGTGCCTGGCAGGCTATTGTCCACGGGGTCACAAATAGTCAGACATTACTGAGTGACTGAGCACACACGTACCTAGGTAGTGTTGGGAAAATCATTTAACCTCTTAAACCCAGATTTTCTCATCTATAAAATAAAGATAGTAACTACCTCATGGGTTGTTTTGAGGCTGAATTAAAATAAAGATAACCAGGAATATAGTGAGGAACAAATAAATATTAGCCTCTATAAATAATCAGTAGCCAATAGAAGAAGTTTGGGAAACATTCTTAACTTTGAGATTTATATCTAGGAGGAAAACTTAACCTTTCAACGCAATATCCCTTTACTCTATACTTGAGGAAAATTGTGGGGTTGACTTATTTGGCATTTATCAAAGTGAAAAAGGGAATATGGTGGAAGCTTTCACACTGATACCATCTATAATTGAGGAGAAACTCCCTCCCCATTCATCTATTCATTCATGCATTTAGTATCATTAAGTATCTACTATGTTGGGGATCTCTGAGCTAAATTCTGGGGATAGTAAAGAAAATAACTAGTAGTCTCTGTCCTCAAGGAGTTTATATCACAGACATCTTACTGTATAGTGCAGCAAGTAAGGGATTGTGTGGTTATACCTTGGGCATTGGCAGGCAAGTTTTCATAAATTGGTGCGAATTTTCATTCTAGCAAAAATATACACAGAACAGAGATTGGAGAGAGGTTGGTTAGGTGTGTAGTGTGGCTTGATTTGACTAAAATTTTGGCCTTTATCCAAGGCTCCAGAGACGTTTTAGGTGTCACTCAGGAACTCCAGGTGTACCTTAGGAGTAAGGCAGCTCAAAACAACTATTTCAATGTGGTATGGCTATCAGAAGGTGGAGAGACTGTAGCATTTTCTAAGTTTGGGGAATAAATAATCGGCTAACTAATTACTTTATCTAACTGTGTGCTGCAGATTGTATCATTTAGCCTCTTTTAAATCTCAGTTTTTTCCTAAGGAAAATAAATACTTTAATAACAGTAATGTATCATAAGTTTACTGCAATGATTGAATAATATAATGTAATTCATTTATGCTGTATATTAAGATGACATAAAGATCTTTCTCAAAAATATCAATGACTGCTACACACTGACAGTTTTAATCAATTAGTCTCAATGGAGTCTAAAGTGAAAGTGAAACTCATTCCATCATGTCCAACTCTTTGTGACCTCATGGATTACACAGTCCATGGAATTCTCCAGGCCAGATTACTGGAGTGCATAGCCTTTAATTACTTTATGAAAGCTCTCTTTGTGATTCTAATGGTTAGCCAGTGTGAGAAACCCTGAGATAATGCATGTAAAGATTTTAGTATAGAATCTAGCACAAATTAAATGCTTAATGTGTTAGAGAACATTAACTAACATTGAAATGGAAATCAAAGCTCTCGTTTGTGAACCCATAGAATGTAATCTACAGACAACAGACACTCACACAGGCAGAGTTTTATTTCAGAGAGTAGAAGTACAAAGCTCTCAGCATAAAACTGAAAGGGGGAAACATGTCCTGAAATATCAGGAATCACAACAGTTTTCTTCTTTGCCAATACTGACCTGTTTGTTTTTGGTTGGTTTCAGGGTTCTGATGTATACAATTCTTAACCATCAGTTTAAAGTCATCATGCATAGGTTGTTAGTTTTATGGCTTTTTGATCTCTCAGTCCTTGAGTTTTCCTAAGACTGAGTCTCCACCCCTTAACTTTTTTCATGGCCACAAGCCATTGTTTAAGAGCCAGATGTATGTCTTAATGTTGATAATTCACCTGGTGTTTCTCAATAAGTTGGACATCAATTACTGATTGTCCTGTCATGGGTTCAAGTGTTTTATGTCTTCCAGGCCAGGGAGGCATTCCTTTGAATACCAAGGAACTGGAACAGTAAGTATGGCTATAGATTAGTGGAGTCAGAAGCATGTGTAAGAAAATAGGTGGAAATTGAAATTGTATTTTTAAAAAGAAGAAACTGAGGCCTTATTCCTATACTGACTACCTAATAATTTTCTACCTCAACACTGGAGGTGTTATTGTTGATACTATTATAGTCATTGTTATATTTTCCTTAATCAGCTTTGCTAGCAACTTGTCAGTTCTAAATATCTTTAAATGTCCAATGTAGTTTATTCTTTAACATATGAATTATTTAGAAGCAATAGCTTCATTTACAGTGAAATGAATATTTTTAAGTTGCATTTTTAAAATTACTAATTTGTATCTTAATTATTCATCAGTATTATATTACATTTTGCATGGTTTCTATAGTTTAATATTGACCAATATTTGCTTTAATATGCAGAATAAGATCAGTTTTTACATCTATTGGATATTTAATTTTTATATACAACTCAATTTTTTTATTAATTAATTCAAACCTTCTATAATCCTTATTGTGTGTGTGTGTGTGTGTTTTAATCTAACAGTTACTGAAAGGAGTTACTGAAAGCACTTAAACCTATTTGTCTGTTTCTCATTTTGCCTATTAGTTTATGTGAGAATTCAAAAGCTGTGAGAACTTTTGTTTTAGAGAATTTGAAGCTATGCTATTAAAATAATTCAAATTTTAAAATTATTTTACTTTTTTGACTTCTGATTCAAGATGGCAGAGCAGAAATATGTGTGCTCATCTCCTCCTGTGAGAACACCAAAATCACAACTAGCTGTTAAACAACCACCTACAGGACGAGGGTGAAACCCACCAAAAAATATACCACATGTTCAAAGACAAAGAAGTAGCCACAGCAAAATGGTAGGAGGGGCAAAATCATGATGAAATCAAATTCCATATGCCCTGAGTGGGTGACCCATGAACTGGAGAACAATAATACCAAAGAAGACATTTTCCCACTGTTGTGAAGTTTCTGAACACCATGTTAATATTCCCATCCTGCAGAAACGACAAAGGCACTGGGAATCTCCAGGGAATCTGGCCTTGGAGCCCAGCTGACTCAAACTCATGCCCACCAACTCAGTGATGCTATCCAACCAACTCATACTCTGTCATCCCCTTCACCTGCCTTCAGTCTTTTCCAGAATTACAGTTTATATCCCGTGAGTCGGTTTTTCCAATCAGGTGGTCATAGTACTGGAGTTTCAGCTTCAGCATCAATCCTTCCAATGAACATTCAGGACTGATTTCCTTTAGGATTGACTGGTTTGATCTCCTTGCAGTCCAAAGGACTCTCAAGAGTCTTTTCCAACACCACAGTTCAAAAGCATCAATTCTTTGGCACTCAGCTTTCCTTATAGTCCAACTCTCACATCCATACATAACTACTGGAAAAAGTACAACTTTGAAAAGACAGACCTTTGTAGGTGAAGTAATGTCTCTGCTTTTCAATATGCTGTATAGGTTGGTCATAGCTTTTCTTCCAAGGAGCAAGTGTCTTTTAATTTCATGACTGCAGTCAGCATCTGCAGTGATTTTGGAGTAAAAAAAAAAAAAAGTCTGTCACTGTTTCCATTGCTTCCCCACTCTATTTGTCATGAAGTTATGGGATTGGATTCTTTGATTTTAGTTTTCTGAATGTTGAGTTGTAAGTCAAATTTTCACTCATCTCTTTCACTTTCATTAAGAAGCTCTTCAGTTCTTTGCTTTCTGCCTTAATGATGGTGTGTCATCTGCATATCTGAGGTTATTGCTGTTTCTCCTGGGAACCTTGATTAGCACTTGTGCTTCATTCAGCCTGGCATTTTGCATAATGTACTCTGCATATAAGTTAAATAGTCAGGGTGACAATATACAGCCTTGATGTACTCCTTTCCCAATTTGGAACCAGTTTGTTTTTCCATGTCTGGTTCTAACTGTTGCTTCTTGACCTGCATACAGATTACTCAGGAAGCAGGTAAGGTGGTCTGGGATTCCCATCTCTTGAAGAATTTACCCCAGTTTGTTGTGATCCACACTGTCAAAAGCTTTGGTGTAGTCAATAAACCAGAAGTAGATTTTTTTTCTGGAAGTCTTTTGCCTTTTCAATGATCCAGAAGGTGTTGGCAATTTGATCTCTTGTTCCTCTGCCTTTTCTGAATCCAACTTGAACATCTGGAAGTTCATGGTTCACTTACTGTTGAAGCCTGGCTTGGAGAATTTTGAGCATTACTTTGCTAGCATGTGAGATGAGTGCAATTGAGCAGTAGTTTGAACATTCTTTGGCATGGCCTTTCTTTGGATTGGAATGAAACTGATCTTTTCCAGTCCTGTGGCCACTGCTGTGTTTTCCAAATTTTCTGGTGTTGGGAGCCACGTTAGGTATTACTGACAAAATGGAGGCATAGCCCCAACCCCTTCTCCTCATCTCACAGGCACGGTTCTAGGATGAAGGATAGACCTTGTGATTCTGACTTGTTCTTTCCTTTCTTTGGATGATTTGGCTGGAAAGAATGTTAAGGTGCTTGAGAGAAGCATGAGAAAGAACAAAGCCTTCTGCAATTGTGCCCAGAAAATAATCTATAAAATAACCANATCTCACAGGCACGGTTCTAGGATGAAGGATAGACCTTGTGATTCTGACTTGTTCTTTCCTTTCTTTGGATGATTTGGCTGGAAAGAATGTTAAGGTGCTTGAGAGAAGCATGAGAAAGAACAAAGCCTTCTGCAATTGTGCCCAGAAAATAATCTATAAAATAACCATTGACATTTGTTCAAGGATCTTTACAAAGAATGTCCCAGGATGAGCACGTAGGCTGCAGCTTGAGGCCATGGGAAGGATTGTTATCTGAGACCTGTTTGTGAGGGAAATATTTATGGAAAAATAAGTTTGCTGAGCTTAGGGTTTAGGAATAATTAAGAATAGCTAGAAGCCTTTTTAGGAGATAGTGATCTTAAGATGCTAGGGGCAAACAGGATTTATAAAGATAAGAAATAAACAGGAATGTGGCATGAGTTACAATGTAATCACAAATTAAGTATAGGACACATAAAACAAAGTAGATAATAGAATTGATGAAGCAGGAACTCTGTTTGTAGGACAACAATGATTTCTGGAGACAATAAATATGGGCAGGGAAACCTAAAAATGTCAAACCACTGACCTAATGCTTTTGTCAAAGTCTAAAAGAAAACCTGAAGCTTGAAATAAACATATATTTCCGTACTATGAGTCAGAGGTTACATCATCGTCCACCAACACTGCTCACACTTTCAGGCTGACTCCCTGGCTGTGGGAGCTGGACTCCAGCATTCTGGCATATTGAGTGCAGCACTTTCACAGGATCATCTTTTAGGATTTGAAATAGCTCAGCTGGAATTCAGTCATCCCCACTAGCTTTGCTCCTAGTGTTGTTTTGTAAAGCCCACTTAATTTCACTATCCAGGATATTTGGCTCTAGGTGCACCATCATGGTTATCTGGCTCATAAAGAATTTTTAAATTTAGTTCTTCTGTGTATTCTTTCCATCTCTTCTTAATATCTTCTGCTTCTGTTAGGTCCATACCATTTCTCACTTTTATTGTGCACATCTTTGCATGAAATGTTCCCTTGCTGACTCTAATTTTCTTGAAGAGATCTCTATTCTTTCCCAATTGTTTTGCTAAAGGAAAAGCCATATTACAGAAAATTAATAAGGATAAAAAAAAAGAAATTTATGTCCCAGATGAAAGGGCAAATTGTATGTAATTATGTTATATTGTTAAGTTAACTATGTTCTCACTATAGCTTGTGATTTTAATTATCTCATATTTTTGGTTTGGCTATTGATTGTGAAAACTGATAAACATTTTTTACTATTGTGATATTGCAACTGTTACTCAATACCATTATGTTATGATTGGTCAACAGAAAGATAATAGAACTCTGTATCACCAAAACTATAATTTAAAAGAAAAAACCTGTAATCACTTATTAAAATCCAAAGACATATCAAAATTATGTTGAAAATTTTGTAAAAATACAAATGCCCAGGTATTGCATTTTTTTCCTCCAGATGTTTTTCTAATTAACAGTCATGTTTAAAGACAACTGGATTATATAATGGTCTTTTATTTTTTTCTCATTTGTTTCACTTTTTCTATTTTATATTCAGTGCTCACATTTCATTTAGTTTTTGTTTTCTGATTTCTCAGTCTCTTCTTTTTTTGATGTTCTTTCTTAAGCATTTATCAAGCATAAATCAAGAGACACTTTTTTATACATATATAAAAATAATATATATAATAGAAATACATTAGAAAACTTATGAATTTTCCCTAACTAAAAAGTTTATTACATTTTTATCCCACTTTTTGACTTCATATGAATTTTTCTTCAGTTGCTCAATTGTGTCCGACTCTCTGTAACCCCATGTACTGCAACACACCAGACTTCTTTTTCATTCACCATCTCCTGGAGTTTGCTCAAACTCATGACCACTGAGTCAAAGATGCCATCCAACCATCTCATCCTATATCATCCCCTTCTCTTCCTGCCTTCAATCTTTCCCAGTATCAGGGTCTTCACATCAGGTGGCCAACATATTGGAGTTTCAGCTTCAGCATCAATCCTTCCAGTGAATATTCAGTGTTGATTTCCTTTAGTATTGAGTGGTTTGATCACCTTGCTGTCCAAGGGAATCTCAAGAGTCTTCTTCATTAACACAGTTCAAAGGCATCACTTTTTTAGCCCTTAGCTTTTCTTTATTGTCCAAGTCTCACATCCATACATGATTACTGGAAAAACCATAACTTTGAATATACAGAGTTTTGCAGGATAACTAATGTCTCTGCTTTCTAATACACCATCCAGGTTTGTTATTACTTTTCTTCCAAGGAGCAATAGTCTTTTAATTTTGTGGCTGAAGTCACTGTCCACAGTGATTTTGGAGCCCAAGGAAAAGATGCTATTGAAGAAAAAGCCACGCCTCCACCAGCAACTCTTAATCACACATAGGTAAGTCTGACTCAGTCTCTTGTGGGGTCACTGCTCCTTTCTCCTGGGTCCTGGTGTGCACATAGTTTTGTTTGTACCCTCCAAGAGTCTCTGTATCTCCAGTCCTGTAGAAGCTCTGTAATCAAATTCTTCTGACTTTCAAAGTCAGATTTCCAAAGTCAGATACTCAGTCCCTTTTTCAGATCCCCAGGTGGGAAGTCTGTTATGTGGCCTAGAACTTTAGCAGCAGTGTGAAAACTTCTTTGGTATAATTGTTCTCCAGTTTGTGAGTCACCCACCCAATGGCTCTATAGTAGAGCTAATGTCTGCCTCCTTTAAGGGGACTCATGCCACATGCTGCACCTCCCAGGACTGTTGTTGCCAAAGCCTTTGTCCCTGTGGTAGGCCACTGCCGACTCATGCCTTTTCAGGAAACACTCAAACACTCAAAGGCAGCTCTGGCTGTCTTTTGTGGAGTCACTACTCCTTTTCCTCAGTCTTGTTGCCCACAAGGTTTTTTTGTGCCCTCCAAGCATCTCTGACATATGAGGTTTAATTTAGACACAGTTACACCCCTCCTACTGTCTTGTCATGGTTTCTCCTTTGCCCTTGATTGGGGTATATCTTTTTTTCTTGGTTTCCAACATTCTCCTGTGGATGGTTGTTCAGTAGATAGTTGCAATTTTTATATTCTCACAGAAGATGAGCACACACATTCTTCCATCCTGTCATCTTAGCAACTCAGTATGAATATTATGCTAGATTTCTGATTTAAACCAAATATATATGCAACAATCAGCAAAGGTTTACTGTATAACAAAGGGAATTATAGTCAACATCTTGCAATGACTGTGATGAATGGAAAATAATTTCAAAATAATATATGTGTATATGTATAACTGAGTCACCTTGCTGTGTATCTGAAACATTGTAAATAAACTCTACTTTAAAAAACCTGTATATAGAAAACCATAAAACACTGATGAAAGAAATCAAAGATGACACAAACAGATGGAGAAATATACTATGTTCTTGGGTTGGAAGAATCAATATAGTGAAAACGAGTATACTACCCAAAGCAATCTATAGATTCAATGCAATCCCTATCAAACTAACAATGATATTTTTCACATAACTAGAACAAATAATTTCACAACTTGTATGGAAACACAAAAAACCTTGAATAGCCAAAGCAATCTTGAGAAAGAAGAACGGAACTGGAAGAATCAACCTTCCTGCCTTCAGACTATACTGCAAAGGTACAGTCATCAGGACAGTATGGTACTGGCACAAAGACAGAAATATATGGATCCATGGAACAAAATAGAAAGCCCAGAAATAAATACATGCACTCATTGGAAAAGACTCTGATGCTGGGAGGGATTGGGGGCAGAAGGAGAAGGGGACAACAGAGGATGAGATGGATGGCATCACTGACTCGATGGACGTGAGTCTGAGTGAACTTCAGGAGTTGGTGATGGACAGGGAAGCCTGGCGTGCTGCAATTCATGGGGTCGCAAAGAGTTCGACACGACTGAACGACTGAACTGAACTGATGGACACGTTATCTTTGATAAAGGAAGCAAAAATATGCGGTGAAGAAAAGATAGTCTCTTTAACAAATGGTGGTGGGAAAACTGTTCAACTAAGTGTAAAAGAATGAAACTAGAACACTTTTGAACACCATACACAAAAATAAACTTAAAGTAGATTACAAACCTAAATGTAAGACCAAAAACTATAAAATTCTTAAAGGAAAACATAGATCACTCTCTGAAATAAATCACAACAAGATCTTCTATGAAATAAATCACAACAAGATCTTCTATGAAATAAATCACAACAAGATCTTCTATGAAATAAATCACAACAAGATCTTCTATGAAATAAATCACAAGATCTTCTGACTCTTCTCTCACAGTAATGGAAATAAAAACAAAAATAAACAAATGGAACCTAGTTAAACTTAAAAGCTTTTGCACAATGAAGGAAACTATAAGCAAGGTGAAAAGGCACGCTTCAGCATGGGAGAAAATAGCAACGAATGAAACAACTGATAAAGAATTAATCTCCAAAATATACAAGCAGTTCATGCAACTGAATACCAGAGAAATGAATATCCCAATCAAAAAGTGGGCCAAAGAAATAAAGAAACATTTCTCAAAGAAGACATACAGATGGCTAATAAACACATGAAAAGATGCTCAACATCATTCATTATTATAGAAATAAACATCAAAACCACAATGAGGTATCATTTTATGCTGGTCAGAATGGCCACCATCAAAAAAACTACAAACAATAAATGCTGGAGAGGGTGTCTGGGAAAATAGGGAACTCTCTTATAGTGCTGTTGGGAATGCAATCTAGTACAACCACCATGGAGAACAATGTAGAGATTCATTAAAAAGACTGGGAATAGAACTGTTCCCAGTATACAACCCAGCAATAGAATATGATCCAGCAATCCCACTGTTGGGCATACAACTCGAGGAAACCAGAACTGAAAGAGACCCAAGTACTCCAATATTCACTGCAGCACTATTTACAATAGCTAGGACATGGAAATAACCTAGAGGTCCATCAGTAGATGAATGAATAAGCAAATTGTTCATATGCACAATGGAATATTACTCCACTATATAAAGAACTGTATTTGAGTCAGTTCTAATGAGGTGGATAAACCTAGAGGCTATTATACAGAATGAGGTCAGAAAGAGAAAGATAGTCTATGACCATACCACCCTGAACTCGCCCGATCTCGTCTGATCTCCGGGCCTGGTTAGTCCTTGGATGGGAGAAAGAGAAAGATAAATACAGTATATTAACTCATATATATGCAGTTTAGAATGGTGGTAATGGCAATCTTATATGCAAGGCAGTGAAAGAGACACAGTTGTAAAGAACAAAGCTTTGGAATCAGTGGCAGAAGGCAAGGGTGGGATGATTTGAGATAACAGCATTGAAATATGGACATTACCATATGTAAAATAGGTGACCAGTGCAAGTTTGATGCATGAAGCCAGGCACCTGAAGCTGGTGCTCTAGGACAACCCAGGGGGATAGGGTGGTAAGGGTGGTGGAAGAGGGGTTCAGGATGGGGGACACATGTATATCTGTTGCCAATCATGTTAATGTATGGCAAAACCATCACAATATTGTAAAATAACTATCCTCCAGTTGAAAGTATGTACATTTATCTTTATAAAGTATTTCTCTTTCTTTCTACCAATACTTCTTGAGCTGAAGTTTTGTTGTTTTTTTTTTTTTCTCTTATGTGGAGTAAAACCAGTCCAGCTTTCTTCTAACTGATGTGTACCTACCATGCATCATTTGTTATCTATTTTTCCTATTTATGCTTTGCCCCCTTTTTTACTTATTTTGCCTTCATTTGAATTAATCAAATTTATTATCATTATCATCATTGTTCCACATTTATTCTCTATTGTATTATTAATTATCTATTTGAAGGGTTATATTTTAGAGACTGCATCAGAGATTATAGCATGCATCCTTGACATATAACTTAGTATTTTTACCATTTTCAAATAATGCAAGGAGTATGGATAATTTTAATTCAGTTTACCTTTCTTATCATTTGTGCTCCTATTATGTCTTTTAGTTTTATTATATGTATGTGTGTATATACATTCACATATGTACATATATATTTGAAATACAGAAGACATTATTTCTAACTTTGCAAGTTAATATTCATTTATGATTCATATATTTCTAATTACTTTTATTGAGATAAAATTTACACAATAGCATTGTATAAATTTCAGGTATGCACAGAAATTGATTGGTGTATCCAATATCAATATATATATCCAATATATATTACCAATTGATATGTATTGGTAATCATTGGTATATTATTATCACTGTAGCTTTAGCTAACATTTCCATCCCATGACATAAATATCATTTATTTTTTGTGGTAAGCACATATGAGACCTAGTCTCTTAGACGTTTTGAAAATGTAAGACACTATTGGTGACTATAATCACTATACTCTATATTAGATCTCCAGAACATATTCATCTTCTATTTGCAATTTTGACACCAACATTTCCCATATTCATCCTTCTCCAGCTCCTGATAATCACCATTCTACTCCCTATTTCTATAAGGTTGGCTATTTCAGATTCCACATATAAGTGATATCTTACCATATTTGCCTTTATTTGTCTGGTTTATTTCACTAAGGATAATGCCCTCAAGGTCCAAATCACTGTCCCAAATGGCAATATCTCCTTCTTTTTGATAGTTGAATACTATTTCATTGTGTAAACAATTCTATCACCTCTTCTTTATGCATTCATCCATTCACGGACACATAAAATGCTTCCATATCTTTTATTATCATGAATAATGCTGAAATAAACATGAGAGTGCAGATATATTTTTGATATCATGTTTTCATTTGCTCTGGATATATACCCAGAAGTGTAATTAATGGATCATATATGAGTTCCGTTTTTTGTTTTTTGTTTTTGTTTTAAGAACCACCATACTCTTTTAATAGTGGGTACAGAAATTTTTACATTCCAACCAACAGTGCGTAAGGGTTTCTTTTTCTTCACATCCTCATCAACACTTGTTTTATCCTCCTGATAACAACTGTTCTAATAGGTGTGAGGTAATATCTTGTTTGGGGGGAGATATTTTTTTGAAGTATAGTTGATTTATAATATTAGATTAGTTTTGGATAAACAACATAGTGATTCATGTTTTCATGGATTATTGTCCACTTAAATTTATTACAAAATAATGACTATTATTTCCCTGTGCTGGGCAATACATCTTTGTTGCTTATTTGTTTTATACACAGTAGTTTGTGTCTCTTTAGTATTTTTCATTGTTGGAGTATAGTTGATTTAAAAAGCTGTGTTACTTTCTACTGTACAGCAAAGTGAATTAGCTATTTATATATATATGCATACATCCTCTCTTTTTTTGATTACTTTTCTCATATAGGTCATCAAAGACTATTGAGTAGAGTTCCCTGTGCTTAACAGTAGTTTTTTGTTAGTTAACTATTATATATACAGTACTATATATATATATATGTATATATGTCAATTCCAATCTTGGAATTTATTCCTTCACTTTTTCCCCTCCTGGTAACCATAAGATTATTTTCTACATCTGTGACTCTATTTCTGCTTTGTAAATATGTTCATTTGTACCATTTTTTTAAACATTCCACATGTTTACAAACATGTTTCCCATTCTATAGGTTAAAGATCTTGGAATCAATTTCCAATATGGAGTGGGGAGCAATTCCTGCAACACCAAATATTTTGAAACATCAACTGTGCAACGTATAGTTCAACTCAATTCTGAAACCAACCACCTGAACTTTATCATTAGATTTCACAGATTAAGCCCTCAGTGATACAAGACTTTCCCTGCCAACTTCAGAAGTCAGTCACAAAACCAGGTTGTCACCTGTGCTTTTGAACTACAAGCTATAGATCAGAGGTTCTAAGAACCTCATCCTTGGGATTAATTAACCTGCAAAAGTTCTCAGAACTCAGATAAGCATTTTACTTACTTGATCATTGATTTATTGTAAAAGGACAGAAATCAGGAACAGCTTGATGGAAAAGATGCAAAGGGCAGATTAGATGTAAAGGACCATTGAGTTTTAATGCTCTCTCCAGGCAAGCCATTATGTCTTCATATGTTAACTTACTCAGAAGCTCTCCAAACCTTTTGTTTTAGGTTTTAATGGAGATATTGTTTTGTAGGTATGATTGATTAAATTGTTGAACGTTGGTGATCAATTCAACTTCTAGGCTGTCTTCTTTCCCTGGAGGTCAGGAGGGTATGACAGAAAGCCCCAAACCTCTAATCATAGGTTTGGTTCCTCTGGTGACCAGTTCCTGTGTTAATATTCTTTCCAAAAGTTACATCTAATGTGTGTTAATACACAACATAAAACAACTTTTTGGTTCTTATCACTTAGGAAATTCCAAGGGTTTTAGGAGCTTTCTTCCAGGAACATAGACAAAGAGAAAGTATATATTTCTTATTATAAGTCATAATTTCACAATTGACTTTTCATTTTGTTGGTTGTTTCTTTGGGTATGCAGAAGTGGTTACTTTTTTTTATTCTTTTTGCTTTTGTTACTTGTACTTTTGATGTCATATCCAAATACTCAGTGCCAGTATCAACATCAAGAAGACTTTCCTATGTGTTCTTCCAAGAATTCTGCAATATCAAACCTTAGTTTAAGTTTTTAATCCATTTGAAGTTAATTTTTGTGAGTAATATAAGAGTTCTACTTTCTTTCTTTCTTCATGTGTGTATGTGTGTGTGTTACAGTTTCCCTAGCACCGATTGTGCAAGAGATGATCCTTCCCTATTGAGTAATTTTTGCTACTTTGTCAAAATATTAGTTGACCATATATATAGAAGATTATTTCCAGACTCTCTAATCTCTTCTATTGGTTTATTTTTTCATCTTTATGGCAATGTGAAAGTGAAAGTCGTTCAGTTTTGTCTGACACTTTGCGACCCCATGGACTATACCATCCATGGAACTCTCCAGGCCAGAGTACTGGAGTGGGTAGCCTTTCCCTTCTCCAGGGAAAATTCCCAGCCCAAGGATCAAAATCAGGTCTCCCACATCACAGGTGGATTCTTTGCCAACTGAGCCACAAGGGAAGCCCAAGAATACTGGAATGGGTAGCCTATCCCTTCTCCAGTGGATCTTCCCAACCCAGGAATCTAACTGGGGTCTCCTGCATTGCAGGCGGATTCTTTACCAACTGAGCTATCAGGGAAGCCCCAATAACATATTATTAT
This sequence comes from Oreotragus oreotragus, assembly GCA_006410675.1. Classification (NCBI taxonomy): domain Eukaryota; kingdom Metazoa; phylum Chordata; class Mammalia; order Artiodactyla; family Bovidae; genus Oreotragus; species Oreotragus oreotragus. The sequence continues at coordinate 251,318 of SJYX01022628.1, forward strand.
TATATCTTTTTAGTAGTTTGAAATCAGGAATTATGATGTCTCTGAATTTACTCTTCTTTCTCATGATTGCCTTGGCTATTTGGCGTCTTTTGAGGTTCAACACAAATTTCAAAATTTTCTTTTCTATTTATATGAAAATTCATTGGAGATTTTATAAGGATCTTATTGAATCTATAATTGACTTCTGGCCATATGGATATTTTTTCAATAATTAGTATTCCAATCCATAATCTCAGATAAATATCCAATTATTTGCTTCTTCAATTTCTTTCATCAGAGTATTGTAGTTTTTATTTTATAGCTCTTTAACTTCCTTGGTTGAATGTATTTATCATTATTTTTGTTTTTGATGATATTGAAAGAAAATTTTAAATTTCTTTTCAAGCTATTTTTTTTTTGTTGGTTTATGGAAACACAACTGATTTCTCTAAGTTTATTTAATATTTTGCAACTCATCTGAATTTACTGATTAATTCCTACCATTTGTTGAAATTTTAGGATTTTCTCTTTGTAATATTACATCATTTGCAAATAACTATTTTGCTTTGCCCTTTCAAAAGTGGAAGGTTTTTATTTTTTGTCTTTTCTACTTGCTTGAGATAGTACTACTATGTTGAATAAGAATGGTGATAGTGGACACCTTTATCTTATTCCTCAAAATAGAGGAAATCTTTTACTTTTCATCATTGGCTATAATATCAGCTCTGAGTTTGTCATATATTATCTTTATTATATTGAGATAATTTTTTTAGTACCAAATCTGATGAGACCTTTTTTTATAAAAAGATATTATTTTGTCATTTTTTGCATCTACTGGAATAATTAATTTTATCTTTTACTCAATTTTTTGTTGTATCATATTCATTGATTTGTATATATTGAACAACCTTTGTATCCCAGGGATAAATGCCACTTGGCTTTGTACATAATTCTTTTCATGTATTGTTCAATTGAACTTTCCAATATTTTATTGAAAAGTTTTCATCTATTTTCATTAGGGATGTTGATCTATAACTTCTTTTTCTTTTGTTTTGTTTTCAGTGTTCTTGTTAATTTAGTTCCAGGGTAATGTTGGCCCTGAAAAGTGAATTTACGAAAGTGTGCTCTAGTCAAATTTTTGGAAGAGTTTAAAAAGTACTGGTTTTAGATAATCTTTAAATGTTTGGAAGGGTGGTCCTAAGATGGTGGTGGAATAGGACAGGGAGACCACTTACTCCCCTACAAATTCATCAAAATAATATTTGAACGCTAAGTAAATTCCACAAAACAACTTATGAATGCCAGCAGAGGACATCAGGCACCCAAAAAAGTAGCCCTTTGTCTTCAAAAGGAGATGTAGAAGTCTTCAGGCTACTGTAAGAATAAGACTGAAAACCAGAGGCAGGAGGCTTAAGTCCAAATCTTGAGAACACCAGAGAACTCCTGATTCCAGGGAACATGAATTGACAGGAGCTCATCAAACACCTCCATACCTACACTGAAAGAAAGCACCACCCATGGGACAACAAGTTCCAGAGCAAGACATGCCAGGCAAATTCTTCACCAACACAGGAACATATCCCTGAGCTTCAATATATAGGCTGCCCAAAGTCACTCCAAACCCACTGACATCTCATAATTCAATACTGGACATTTCATTGCACTCCAGAGAGAAGAAATCCAGTTCCATCCAACAGAACACCAACACAAGCTTCCCTAACCAGGAAACCTTGACAAGCCACCTGTACAACCCCACCCAGAGCGAGGAAACTCCACAATAAAGAGAACTTCACAAACTGCCAGAATACAGAAAGGTTACCCCAAAAACAGCAATGTAAACAAAATCAAGAGGCAGACAAATACCCAACAGGTAAAGGAACAGGACAAATGCCCACTAAACCAAACAAAAGAAGAAGAGAGAGGGACTCTGCCTCGTAAAGAATTCCAAATAATGATAGTGAAAATGATCCAAAATCTTGAAAACAAAATGGAGTTACAGTTAAATAGCCTGGAAACAAGTACTGAGAAGATGCAAGAAAGGTTTAACAAGGACTTAGAAGAAAAAAAAAAAAAAACAGTCAACCGATAATGAATAATGGAATAAATGAGATAAAAACACTCTAGATGGAACCAGAATAACAGAGGCAGAAGATAGGATAAGTGAGGTAGAAGATAGAATGGTAGAAATAAAACAGAGAGGAAAAAAGAAAATGAATTAAAAGAAATAAGGACTATTTCAGAGACCTCTGGGACAATGTTAAACTCCCCAACATTCGAATCATAGGAGTCTCGGAAGAAGAAGACAAAAACAAAGACCATGAGAAAATGCTTGAGGAGATAATAGTTGAAAACTTCCCAAAAAATGGGAAAGGAAATAATCACCCAAATACAAGAAAACCAGAGAGTACCAAACAGGATAAACCCAAGACCAAACCCTCCAAGACACATATTAATCAAATTAACAAAGATCAAACAAAGAACAAATATTAAAAGCAGCAAGGGAAAAACAACAAATAACACACAAAGGGATTTCCATAAGGATAACAGCAGATCTTTCAATGGAAACTCTTCAGGCCAGGCGAGAATGGCAGGATATATTTAAAGTGATGAAAGGAAATAACCTAAGATGCAGATTACTGTACCCAGAAAGGATCTCATTTAAATATGAGGGAGAAATCAAAAACTTTACAGTCAAGCAAAAGTTGAGAAAATTCAGTACCACAAAACCAGCTCTCTAACAAGTGCTAAAGGATCTTCTCTAGACAGGAAACACAGAAAGGTTGTATAAACTTGAAACCAAAACAATGAAGTAAATGACAATGGGATCATATTAATCAGTAATTACCTTAAATGTTAAAGGGTTGAATGTCCCATCCAAAAGTCAAAGATGGACTGAATGAATACAAAAACACGATCCCTATATATGTTGTCTACAAGAGACCCACCTCAAAACAAGGAACACATACAGACTGAAAGTGAAGGGTTCTCTAGACAGGAAACACAGAAAGGTTGTATAAACTTGAAACCAAAACAATGAAGTAAATGACAATGGGATCATATTAATCAGTAATTACCTTAAATGTTAAAGGGTTGAATGTCCCATCCAAAAGTCAAAGATGGACTGAATGAATACAAAAACACGATCCCTATATATGTTGTCTACAAGAGACCCACCTCAAAACAAGGAACACATACAGACTGAAAGTGAAGGGCTGGAAGAAGATATTCCATACAAATAGAGACCAAAAGAAAGCAGGAGTAGCAATACTCATGGCAGATAAAATAGACTTTAAAACAAAGGATGTGAAAGGAGACAAAGAAGGATACTACATAATGATCAAAGTATCAATCCAAGAAGAAGATATAACAATTATAAATATATATGCACCCAACATAGGAGCATCATATTATGTAAGACAAATGCTAACAAGTATGAAAGGGGAAATTAACAATAATAGTGAGAAACTTTAATACCCCACTCACACCTATGGATAGATCAACAAAACAGAAAATTAACAAGGAAACACAAACTTTAAATGATACAATAGACCAGTTGACACAATTGATATCTACAGGGCATTTCACACCAAAACAATGAATTTCACCTTTTTCTCAAGCTCACACAGAACCTTCTCCAGGATAGATCACATCTTGGGCCATCAAGCTAGCCTTTGTAAATTCAAAAAAATTGAAATCATTCCAAGCATCTTTTCTGACCACAATGCAGTAAGATTAGATCTCAATTAAAGGAGAAAAAACTATTAAAAATTCCAAAATGTGGAGGCTGAACAACACACTGCTGAATAACCAACAAATCAGTGAATAAATCAAAAAAGAAATCAGAATATGCATAGAAATGAATGAAAATGAAAACACAACAACCCAAAACCTGTGAGACACTGTAAAAGCAGTGCTAAGGGGAAGGTTCATAGCAATACAGGCATACCTCAAGAAACAAGAAAAAAGTCAAATAAATAACCTAAATATACCCCTAAAGCATCTAGAAAAGGAAGAAATGAAAAACCCCAGGATTAGTAGAAGGGAAGAAATCTTAAAAATTAAGGCAGAAATAAATGCAAAAGAAACAAGAGAGACCATAGCAGAAATCAACAAAGCCAAGCTGGTTCTTTGAGAGGATAAATAAAACTGACAAACTATTAGCCAGACTCCTCAAGAAACAAAGGGAGAAAAATCAAATCAATAAAATTGGAAATGGAAATGGAGAGATCACAACAGACAATACACAAAGACAGAGGATCATAAGAGACTACTATCAGCAATTATATGCCAATAAAATGAACAACGTGGAAGAAATGAACAAATTCTTAGAAAAGTACAACTTTTCAAAACTGAACCAGGAAGAAATAGAAAAGCTTAACATACACATCACAAACACGGAAATTGAAACTGTAATTAGAAATCTTCCAGCAAACAAAAGCCCAGGCCCAGAAGGCTTCACAGTTGAATTCTACCAAAAATTTACAGAAGAGCTAACACCTATCTTACTCAAACTCTTCCAGAAAAATTGCAGAGGAAGGTAAACTTCCAAACCTGATGAAGATGCCACACAAATAAATACATAAATAAATAAATAAATAAATAAAACTACAGGCTAATCTCAGTGATGAACATAGATTCAAACATCGTTAACACAATTCTGGCAATCAGAATCCGACAACACATTAAAAAGATCATACATCATGACCAAAGGGGCTTTATCCCAGTAATGCAAGGATTCTTCAATATCTGCAAATCAATGTACTACACCACATTAACAAATTGAAAAATAAAAGCCATATGATTATCTCAATAGATGTAGAGAAAGCTTTTGACAAAATTCAACATGCATTTATGATAAAAATCCTCCAGAAAGCAGGAATAGGAGAAACATGCCTCAGCGTAATAAAAGTTGTCTATTGCAAACCCACAGCAAACATTATCCTCAATGGTGAATAATTGAAAGCATTTCCAATAAAGCCAGGAACAAGACAAGGGTGCCCACTTTTGCCACTAATATTCAACATAGTTTTGGAAGTTTTGGCCACAGCAATCAGAGCAGAAAATAAATAAATGAATCCAAATTGGAAAAGAAGAGGTAAAATTCTCACTGTTTGCAGATGATTTGATGCTCTACATAGAAAACCCTAAAGACCCCACCAGAAAATTACTAGAGCTAATCAATTAATATAGTAAAGTTGCAGGATATAAAATCAACACACAGAAATCGCTTGCATTCTTATACACTAATAATGAGAAAATAGAAAGAGAAATTAACAAAACAATTCCATTTACCATTGCAATGAAATGAATAAAATATTTAGGAATATATCTACCTAAATAAACAAAAGACCTATATATAAAAACTTTAAAACACTGGTGAAAGAAATCAAAGAGGACACTAATAGTTGGAGAAAGAATCAATATCGTGAAAATGATTATACTACCCAAAGCAATCTACAGATTAAACGCAATCCCTAAAAAGCTACCAGCGGTAGTTTTCACAGAGCTAGAACATAATTTCACAATTTGTATGGAAATTTAAAAACTTTCGAATAGCCAAAGCAATCTTGAGAAAGAAGAATGGAACTGGAGGAATCAACCTGCCTGACTTCAGGCTCTAACACAAAGCCACAGTCTTCAAGACAGTATGGTTCTGGCACAAAGATAGAAATATAGATCAATGGAACAAAATAGAAAGCCCAGAGATAAAGCACCTATGGACACTTTAACTTTGATGAAGGAGGCAAGAATAAACAATGGAGAAAAAGCAGTCTCTTTAACAAGTGGTGGTGGAAAATTGGTCAACCACTTGTAAAAGAATGAAACTAGAACACTTTCTAACACCAGACACAACAATAAACTCTAAATGGATTAAAGATCTAAATGTAAGACCAGAAACTCTAAAATTTCTAGAGAAGAACATAGGCAAAACACGCTCCAACATGAATCACAGCAGGATCCTCTATGATCCACCTCCCAGAATATTGGAAATGAAAGTAAAAATAAACAAATGGGACCTAAATAAAATTAAAAGCTTCTACACAGTGAAGAAAATGATAAGCAAGATGAAAAGATGCCTTAAAAGTGGGATAAAATAGTAGCAAATGAAGCAACTGACAAAGAAGTAATCTCAAAAATATACAAGCAACTCCTGCAGCTCAATTCCAGAAAAATAAACGACCCAATCAAAAAATGGGCCAAAGAACTAAACAGATATTTCTCCAAAGAAGACATACAGATGGTTAGCAAACACATGAAAAGATGCTCAATATCACTCATTATCAGATAAATGTAAATCAAAACCACAATGAGGTATCATTTCATGTCAGTCAGAATGGCTGCAATCCAAAAGTCTACAAGCAATAAATGCTGGAGAGGGTGTGGAGAAAAGAGAACCCTCTTACACTGTTGGTGGGAATGCAGACTAGTCCAGCCACTATGAAGAACAGTGTGGATATTCCTTTAAAAACTGGAAGTAGAACTGCCTTATGACCCAGCAATCCCATTGCTGGGCATACACACTGAGGAAACCAGAATTGAAAGAGACACGTGTACTGCAATGTTCATTGTATCACTGTTTCTAATAGCCAGGACATGGAAGCAGCCTAGATGTCCATCAGCAAATGAATGGATAAGAAAGCTGTGGTACATATACACAATGGGGTATTACTCAGCCATTAAAAAGAGTACATTTGAATCAGTTCTAATTAGGTGGATGACATTGGAGCTGCTTATACAGAGTGAAGTAAGCCAGAAAGAAAAACAACAATACAGTATACTAACGCATATATATGGAATTTAGAAAGACGATAATGATAACCCTGTATAAGAGAGAACAAAAGAGACACAGATGTTTAGAACAGCCTTTTGGACTCTGTGGGAAAGCAAGAAGTTGGGATGATTTAGGAAAATGGCATTGAAACATGTATAATTTTATATAAGAAACGAATCACCAGTCCAAGTTCGATACAGGATGCTTGGGGCTGGTGCACTGGGATGACCCAGAGGGATGGTATGGGGAGGGAGGTGAAAGGGAGGTTCAGGATGGGAACACATGTACACCCTGGAGGAGGGCAAGGCAGTCCACCTCAGTGTTCTTGCCTGGAAATTTCCATGGAAAGAAGAATCCGGCAAACTATAGTCCATGAGATTGCAGAGTCAGACATGACTGAAGTCGTTAAAAAAAAAAAATCTAATTTATCCAGTTTGTTGGTATATAAAACAAATTATTGTTCATAGTAGTCTCTTATGGTCCTATATGTTTCTGTAGTATAAGTTTTAATGTCTTTCTTTTATTTGTGATTTTATTTAACTCTTCTTTCTTTCTTAGTCTAGCTAAAGAATTGTCAATTTTGTTTCTTTTTTTGTAATATCACTTAGTTTTCAGAAGCTTTTGTATTTTTTCCCCATCTTTATATTATTTACTTCTGATCTTGGTATTTCATTCCTTCTGTTAACTTTAGAGCTAGTTCATTTTCTCTCTCTCTCTTTTTTTCAACTCTAGTCCCTGGAGGAGTAAAGTTGAGCTGTATATTTAAGATCTTATTTCCTAGTGCAGATGTTTATTTCAGCAACCTATCCTTCCAGAACTGCTTTTACAGCATCCTGTGGGTTTCGGTGTGTTGTTTTTCAGTAGTTATTTCTTTTGAATTATACTTTCATTCTCCTTTTGATCTCTTCTGGCATTGTTTGTTCAGAAGTGTGCTGTTTGCTTTCCACATGTTACTAAATTTTCCAACTTTTCTCTTGATTTCTAGCTTTGTATCATTGTGATCAGAAATATACTTGGAATAATTTTAATTTTCTTACTTTGCTAAGGCTTGTTTTGCGACCTATCACATGATCAGTCCTGGAAGCTGGTCCATGTGTACTATGAAGGAATGTGTAGCAGTAGAATTGCTGCTATGGATGGAATGTTCTATAAATGTCTATTAGATGTAATTTGTCTAACTGGCCCTCACCACAGCCCTACCACAGCCTTCATCTTCATGGTCTTGTGATTTGCAGAATTGAAGCATCACAGACTTAGAGATGAAGGCAGGGCCCTGGCTACATGCTCTAGAATGTCAACTGCCCTAGGATTAGGCCTCCCAATGTCCATTCTTTCTAGAGTTACTTATGCTTTGTAATGACTGGAGACTAAAAAGATATTCAGTCATTCTTCTCTGTACCTCCCAGATTGGGCCTGTTACAAATTCAGTCTCAATAAGCTTTGTCCCTGAGTTCAGACACTCATTTTACACTTCAGGGTGATATGGGGGAGATTATGCTTCCCTGGTGGCTCAGATGGTAAAGCATCTGCATGCAATGTGGGAGACATGGGTTCGATTCCTGGGTCGGGAAGATCCCCTGGAGAAGGAAATGGCAATCCACTCCAGCACTCTTGCCTGGAAAATCCCATGGACGGAGGAGCCTGATAGGCTACAGTCCATGGGGTCGCAAAGAGTCGGACACGACTGAGTGACTTCACTTCACTCACAAATGAGTGCAACATTTGTTTTTTGAATTCTTCCTAGACTAACTGTGATACTGAAATTGCTGTGTTGAAGTCCTCTACTATTAATGTACTGTTGTTTATTTCTCCCTTCACACCTATTAGTATTTGCTTAATATTTTCAGGTGTTCCATGTTGAGTGTACATTGTTTTTCAGTTACCAAGTTGTATCTGACTCTTTGCAACCCCATGGACTACAGTGTGAGCCAGGCTTCCGTGTCCCTCACCTTCTCCCAGGGTTTGCCCAATTTCATGTCCAGTGAATCTGTGATCTCATCCAATCATCTCATCCTCAGTTGTCTTCTTTTCCTTCTACTTTCAATCTTCACCAGCATCAGGGTCTTTTCTAATGAGTCACATATCTTCTTGATGAATTAACTTCTATGTCATTTTATGATAGCCACCTTTATCTCGTTTCCATTTTTGGTTAAACTATCTTTTGTATGATATAAGAATACTTACCCTCACTTTACTTACATTTCCACTGGAATAGAATATATTTTCCATTCTTTGAGACCATGAGTGCAGGTAACTGAAATGAATCCCTTGTGCTTAAATCTGAAGTGAGTTTATTGCACGCAGCATAAACTTGAGTCCTTTTTTTTTTTTTTCTTTTCACTTAACCACTCTGTGTCCTTGAATGGTGAATATTTATATTTAGAGTAATTATTCACATTACCACATTGTATTCATTTTATAATTAATTATAATCCCATCCAATTTCATCAGTTCAGTTCAGTTCAGTTCAGTTGCTCAGTCGTGTCCAAATCTTTGTGACCCCATGAATCACAGCATGCCAGGCCTCCCTGTCCATCATCAACTCCCGGAGTTCACTCAGACTCACGTCCATCGAGTCAGTAATGCCATCCAGCCATCTCAACTGGAAACAATGACAAATGGAAACAATGATTTTAATTTTGGGGGCTCCAGAATCACTGCAGATGGTGACTGCAGCCATGGAATTAAAAGCTGCTTGTTCCTTGGAAGAAAAGCTATGACCAGTCTAAATGGCATATTGAAAAGCAGAGGCATCACTTTGCCAGCAAAGGTATGTACAGTCAAAGTTACAGATTTTTGACTAGTCATATATGGATGTGGGAATTGAACCATAAAAAAGGCTGAGTGTTGAAGAATTGATGCTTTTGAATTGTGGTGCTGGAACAGAATCTTGGGAGTCCCTCTGACAACAAGATCAAACCAGTCCATCCTGAAGGAAATCAACCCTGAATATTCATTGGACGGATTCATGCTAAAGCTGAAGCTCCAATATTTTGGCCACCTGATATGAAGTGCCAACTCATTGGAAAAGACCCTGATGCTGGGTAAGATTAAGGGCAGGAGGAGAAGGGGGTGATACAAGATGAGCTCGTTGAGTGGCATCACTGACTTAGTGGACAGGAGTTTGAGCAAATTCAGGGAGATAGTGAAGGACAGGTAAGCCTGGCATGCTGCAGTCTATTAGTTTGCAAAGAGTCAGACATAACTTAGCAACTGAAAAACAAAATAAGTAACATTTATTTTTAATTATTGAAAATAAGTACTTACAAATGCCATCATTGCTTTGTGGTTGTTCTGTAGTTCTATTGTTTATTCTTTTTTCCTTTGTTATTCCCTATATTTGTATATTGGTGTTTTATGATGATATACTCTGATTCCCTTTTCTTTATCTTTCAGAATGTACTTTATGCTTTCGCTTTGTGGCTATCATTCAGTTCAGTTCAGTTGCTAAGTCATGTCCAACTCTTTACAACCCCATGGACTGCAGCAAGCAAGGTCTCCCTGTCCATCACCAACTCTCAGAGTTTACTCAAACTCATGTCCATTGAAACGGTGATGCCATCCAACCATCTCATCCTTTGTCAGCCCCTTTTCGCACCTTCAATCTTTCCCAGCATCAGGGTCTTTTTCAGTGAGACAGCTCTTTGCATCAGGTGGCCAAAATATTAGAACTTCAGCTTCAACATCATTCCTTCCAATAAATATTCAAGTTTTATTTATTTTATGATGGACTGGATGGACCTCCTTGCAGTCCAAGGGACTCTCAAGAGTTTTCTCCAATACCACAGTTCAAAAGCATCAATTCTTTGTCGCTCAGCTTTCTTTAGAGTCCAACTCTCACATCCATACATGACTACTGGAAAAACCATAGCCTTGACTAGACAGACCTTTGTTGGCAAAGCAATGTCTCTGCTTTTTAATACGCTGTCTAGGTTGGCCATAACTTTTCTTCCAAGGAGTAAGCACCTTTTTATTTTATGGCTGCAGTCACCATCTGCAGTGATTTTTGAGCCAAAAAAAAAAAAAAAAAGTCTGTCACCATTTCATCGTATCCCCATCTATTTCCCATGAAGTGATGGGACCGGATGCCATCTTAGTTTTCTGAATGGTGAGCTTTAAGCCAAATTTTCCAATCTCTTTTTTCACTTTCATTAAGAGGAACTTTAGGTCTTCTTTGCTTTCTGCCATAAGGGTGGTGTTATCTGCATATCTGAGGTTACTGATATTTCTCTCAGAAATCTTGATTCCAGCTTGTGCTTCATCCAGCCCAGCATTTCTCTGAACTGGATGTACTCTGCATATAAGTTAAATAATCAGGGTGACAATACACAGCCTTGTTGTACTCCTTTTCCTATTTGGAACCAGTCTGTTGTTCCATGTCTACATGGAACAGTTCTAACTGTTGCTTCCTGACCAGCATACAGATTTCTCAAGGGGAAGGTCAGGTTGTCTTGCATTCCCATATCTTTCAGAATGTTTCAGAGTTTATTGGGATCCATAATAATGATAATGTGGTTATCATTCAGTTCAGTTCAGTTCATTTCAGTCTTTCAGTCGTGTCCGACTCTTTGCGACCCCATGAATTGCAGCACGCCAGGGCTCCCTGTCCATCACCAACTCCCAGAGTTCACTCAGACTCACGTCCATCGAGTCAGTGATACGATCCAGCCACCTCATCCTCTGTCTTCCCCTTCTCCTCCCGCCCCCAACCCCTCCTAGCATCAAAGTATTTTCCAATGAGTCAACTCTTTGCATGAGGTGGCCAAAGTATTGAAGTTTCAGCTTTAGCATCATTCCTTCCAAAGAATACCCAGGGCTGATCTCCTATAGAATGGGCTGGCTGGATCTCCTTGCAGTCCAAGGGACTCTCAAGAGTCTTCTCCAACACCACAGTTCAAAAGCATCAATTCTTCGGCACTCAGCCTTCTTCACAGTCCAACTCTCACATCCATACATGACTACTGGAATAGGCTGATACAAAATATCTTATAGATAAAACAATTCATTTTAAGGTGATAGTGTGAACAGTAACCACATCCTTTTAATTCCCTTTTATAACCTTATCTGTCACTTCCCCTATGTATGCCTTTTCCATAGTCATGAAATTACCAGTTTATTACTCTGGATGCTGCTGGAGTGAAGTGAGTTCCTTTAGCAGCATCCTGCATAGCTTTGGTAGCTTGGCTCTCACCCTTAACTCACATTTCTTCTGTGGATTGGTTGCTACTGTCTATTACAACCCTACATTTTGTCACCTTAGGAAATGGCCAGGGTTGGCAAAGTTTCTCTTACCCTATTGTTTTCAGGTGTGTTTTTATTTCCTCCAATATTTTGCTGAAATATTCCCTTAGTAAAGTTAGATTTTTTTTTCTCTTGTTCCCCTGCCTTGGGGTATTCCTTTATATTTATTAAAATGCACCTTGAGCATGTTACAAGTAAAACAATAATTTCCTACACTTTAATACACACACAAGCATATAATTTTAGGAAGCATTTGCCAAGGAGAAGCACATGGTCCAAACACATATACCAAATTAAGTTCACATTATAATTATGTTTGAAAATCAATACATTAAGTAAGAATTCAATATGTTCAAAGGAGCATATTAGCCCAAAACTGTAATTAAATGAAAGCAATCTGCCTCCCTAAGACTAAGCAGGATGTGAGACGTCTGGACACAGAGTAAGAATTTAATCACCACCTCCCGCCCTGCCACACACACACCCAAAAAGCATGGGCACAAAGAACTTACATATTTTCATCTATGCTTGGCACAATGTCAAAATGCCATGCAATGTGAAAACTTCAGGAGGCACCAACTATTTTTTTGAAGCCACATAAAAAACTCTAAAATGTAAAGCTAGATTTTTGCACAATTTTTTTTCTCCTTTGTGAGTATCTGTCCAAGGGAACATTTTGTCTATGACAGAGTGATTAGGGCAGGTTTTATATCTCCTCCAGCTTCCACAGCACTTACCAATGCTTATCTGCCTATTACTGGGTGCACAGCTATGCAAGATTCCTCTTGGATACTTTGGCATATGATGCTGTCTGTATTTTATAGCTCCCAAAGTGGTACTCTGTAGATGAATGTTCAATTATTTAAGAGTTGTGACGAAAATGATGGATAACTTACTCTACAATGTTGTTTAATTTATATTGGTGGCTCAGATAAAGAATCCGTCTGCAATGTGGGAGACCTGGGTTTGATCCCTTGGTTTGGAAGATCCCCTGGATGAGGTCATGCAACCCACTCCAGTATTCTTGTCTAGTGAATCTCCATGGACAGAGGAGCAAGATGGGCTACAGTCCATGGGGTCACAAAGAGTCAGACATGACTGAGTGACTAAGCATGTTTATTTATACTTCCTTTGTTCTTAATTCCTTCTTGCTTTTTCATGCTTCAATACAAAACCATTTTTTAGGATTGAAGAATTTTACTTAGTTATATGGTGCAAATCTATGGGCAATAGATCATGTCTGTTTTGTCTATCTTAAAATATCTTTGTTTAATCTTTCTTTTTCTTTCTTGGGCCTAGAATTATTATCTCTTTTTTCTTCATTTTTAGCCCTTTAAATATGTTATTCTATTTCTGTTCTTCACTGTTTTCTTTCAAACATCTTATTGTTTTTGCTCCTTTGAAAGTGATGTGTTAATTAGTCTATTTTAACAATTTCTCATTTTATTTGGTTTTCATCAGTTTCACTAAGATGTGCTTAAGAGTCTTTTTTTTTTTAATATTTCTCTTGGTTGTTGTTTGAAGTGTTTTTTGTTTGTGTGACTTGATTTTTTTTCTTTTTAGTTCTGAAAATTTCTCATTTGCTTATGCATTTAGAAATGTATTTGTGATATTACTTCAACCACACCATTGATCTCCTTCTGCACTCAAATTTTATGCATATATATATTAATTTTTTATTCTATGTCCCATATGATTCTAACATTCTATTTGTATTTTACATGATTCTTTCTTTTGTGTTTTAATATGTACACCAAAACTTAGTGTAATAATCTATCTTCCAAGACATTAACCTTGTTTTTATGAATTCTTAATAGCTTAAAAATATTGGCTTTCAGTTTTGGCTATTTTGGTTTCCCTAAACATTTGTGTCTCCTGAGTCCTATTAAGCTGTCAAAAGCTTTGAGATGTGTCTGTTTATTCAGCATTTAGTTCATGCTCATCTAGTAATCAGCAAATCCCCTGAAGGGAAAAGTGGCAGTGAATGTGACTTTTTCCAGTGTTTTCTCCTTGTCTCTGTGGTCTTCATCTTCCATGTTTTGACTGCCTTGTTTGCTTTCAGATTTGGAACAAGTGATATTATTTATTTAATTTTTTTCCCCAACTTCTATGGCTCCTTTAATTAAGATAATTCTAATACAGGTTTTTCAATCATAATGAAAACTGTAATTCTCTGGCCTCTGTTATTCTAAGATTTAAGCAAAGCAGCATTTTATTCAATCATAATGCTTAGACAACACAGTCAAAATTAGTTCCAAACCATTCACAGATTGCACTGTTATGCTCGTGTCTATTTCTCTATAACCAGACATATGAACTAAAATCCACAGAGTACCAAGGGTGAATAGTAGGAATGAAAAGATCCAAATCTATCCCCCTGTTCTTTTGAAGTGTTGGAGTCCAGTAGATTAAGACTGCTTTAAACTGTACTACCAAATGTGAAGTAACATCCATTTTTAACAAAGTATTGGTTTAATGTGTTTATGTGTTTCCAGTATGTCATGTTTTTTCAGTCTGTCAGTGAAATATCTCTAAATCACCAAGTTTGCAAAAAAGAAGTTGGAGAATATTTAGAATGATATTATGTGACACAGTCACCTGGTAATAGAACTACAAAGGCATTATCATCATCATCCGTATTAAAATTTATTGTGCCAGACATCGTACTCAGTCATTTATATTTAATAATCTTTCTTAACTTATGATTCATGGGAAATAGATGGGGAAACAGTGGAAACAGTGTCATACTTTATTTCTTTGGGCTCCAAAATCACTGCAGATGGGAATTGCAGCCAGGAAATTAAAAGACGCTCACTCTTTGGAAGGAAAGTTATGACCAACCTAGATAGCATATTCAAAAGCAGAGACATTACTTTGCCAACTAAGGTCCGTCTAGTCAAGAGTGTGATTTTTCCAGTAGTTATGTATGGATGTGAGAGTCAGACTGTCAAGAAAGCTGAGAGCCAAAGAATTGATGCTTTTGAACTGTGGTGTTGGAGAAGACTCTTGAGGGTCCTTTGGACTGCAAGGAGATCCAACCAGTCCCTTCTGAAGGAGATCAGTCCTGGGTGTTCTTTGGAAGGAATGATGCTAAAGCTGAAACTCCAGTACTTTGGCCACCTCATGTGAAGAGTTGACTCATTGGAAAAGACTCTGATACTGGGAGGGATTGGGGACAGGAGGAGAAGGGGACGACAGAGGATGAGATGGCTGAATGGCATCACCAATTCGATGGCCATGAGTTTGAATGAATTCTGGGAGTTGGAGATGGACAGGGAGGCCTGACATGCTGCAGTTCATGGGATCGCAAAGAGTTGGACACGACTGAGCGACTGAACTGATCTGAACTGAACTTATGATTTAACTACTATGGCTATCCTCATTTTGTGGATGAAGAAACAAAGATTTAAAGAGATAAAATTATGTTCATAAGGTTATCTTTAAATGGTCAAAGCAGACTTAGACTAGAGTGTTTCTGACTTTAAAGTCCACCCTATTAACCACTGCATACTGTCTTGTGTAACCTAGGAAGTCACTATAGATTTTAAAAAGCAAGCCCATCTAATTAAATGATATTTTGGATTTCAAAGACACTGCTTAGTCCAGAGCAAATTTTACTTTTTTTTTCATGTGGGTTATATTTTCACTTTTTCGTTACATAACTATCTGTCCTGCTTTCATAGCTTAGATCAATTTTTGTTTAGTCCATTGTTTTTCTTCAGTTCCATCTGAGACAAGGTATTTAGGAATAAACTTGATTAACAATGTGCAGGAAGCCAAGAACACTGGCTATGGAAGCAGAATTTTGGGGTCTGATTTCTGACTCCAACATTTCTAACTTAAAGTATTTGGAAGTAACTTCTGTCTAAATTTCTCTATCATAAAAATGATCATGAAAATTACAAAAAAAATTGTTGATATTAAAATAACTAACACATAATTAGAAATACAATTTCTGGCAGAAAAAGTGTCCAACAAATATTTCTTTTATAATTATAGTAGTTTTTTTCTCTAACTAGACTATGAGTTCTCTAAAAGTAGAGTGTGGTTTAATTTACAAGGGGCTTCCCTGATAGCTGAGTCAGCAAAGAATTCGCCTGCATTGCAGGAGACCCCGGTTCAATTCCTGGGATGGGAAGATCCATTAGAAAGTGATAGGCTACCCACTCCAACCTTCTTGGGCTTCCCTTGTGGCTTAGCTAGTAAAGAATCTGCCTGCAATGCAGGAGACCTGGGTTCAATTCCTGGGTTAGGAAGATCCCCCAGGGAAGGGGAATGCTACCCACTTCAGTATTCTGGCATAGACAATTCCATGGACTGTATGGTCCATGTAGTCCCAAAGATTTGGACACAACTGAATGATTTTCACTTTCACTTTCTTTTTCATATGTATTCAGCACTGAGCATATTTCTTAGCACTGAATAATCACTCTGTGATTATGCTATAGAGCAGGAAGACATGGACCTTAAATGAAACAATGAGATTTAGTAAGATAAAATGTTCATAACAGTTATATCACCTTTCATTGTATAATAATTTATGACATATATACCAAATGTTAAGTAATCTAATAAAAATTACTTCAAAAATTTTAATTAGTTAATTCATTTTAATTGGAGGATAATTACTTTACAATATTTTAATGGTTTTTGCCATACATCAACATGAATCAGCCATGGATGCACATGTGTCCCCTCATCCTGTAACCCCCTTCAACCTTCCTCTCTAACCCATTCCTCTGAATTGTCCCGGAGCACCAGCTTTGAGTGCCCTGCTTCATTCATTGAACTTGCACTGGTCATCTATTTTGCATATGGTAATATACATATTTCAACACTATTCTGTCAAATCATCCCACCCTTGCCTTCTCACACATAGTCCAATAGTCTTTTCTTTACATCTGTGTCTATTTTCTGCCTTGCATACAATATCATCACTACCATTTTTCTAAATTTCATATATAGGCATTAATATACAGCATTAGTCCTTCTCTTCCTGACTTACTTCACTCTGTGTAATAGGCTTCAGTTTCATCCACCTCATTAGAACTGGTTCATATGCATTCTTCTTTTACACTTGAATAATATTCCATTATGTATATGTACCACAACTTCCTTATTCATTTGTCAGCCAATGGACATTTAGACTGCTTACACATAGTAGCTAGTGTAAACAATGACTCATTGAACATTGGGGTATACGTGTCTCTTTCAGTTCTGGTCTCCTTGGTGTGTATGCCCAACAGTGGAATTGTCAGGTCATATGACAGTTCTATTTCCAGTTTTTTTTTTTTTTTTTTTTTTTTTTTTTTAAGAAATCTCCACACTGTTTTCCAGTGTGGCTGTACTAGTTTGCATTCCCACCAACAATTTAAGAGGGTTCCCTTTTCTCCACACCCTCTCCAGCATTTATTATTTGTTGACATTTTGATGGTGGCCATTCTGACTGGCATGAAATTATACCTCATTGTGGTTTTCATTTGCCTTTCTTTAATAATGAGTGATGTTGAGCATCTTTTCATGTGTATACTTTACATGTGTATACTAGTATGTCTTCTTTGTAGAAATGTCTGTTTAGCTCTTTGGAGCACTTTTTGAATGGGTTGTCCATTTTTCTGGTCATTGTTATGATTTTCTCCCATTCTGAAGGCTGTTGTTTCACCTTGCTTATGGTTTCTTTCATTGTGCAAAAAATTTTTATTGTTTGTTTATTTTATACTTTTTTAACTGTTCACTTCATAAAATTTTAATCTTTCCATTTTTAAGCAATTTCACACCCTTTAAATGATTGAATTCTGAAAAAAATCCTCTCAGGCAAGTGGGGGAAAAAATTATTATCCCCACTCTACATATGAAGAAAATTAAGGAACGTAGTGATTAGATAATTTTTTCCCCTAAGGATACATAGTGAGAAAGAAAGTCTTAGAACTCAGATCATGATTCCTACCCACTCCTCACATCTACCATAACATCAGATGCTCATAAAGTAAAAAAAGAAAAACACTTGAGGCTAATTCATCTTTGAAAGCTTGTATACTGCAGTTCTTTATTTTTCATGTAATTTTTGAAGTTAGTTATATATTACAAGGACAAAACTTCATCCTTTTTGACATACAGTTCTATGAATTTCTAAAAAAAAAAATTCCAGTTGTATAATCAACTTTCTACATCAAGATGTAGAACATTTCTGTAGCCATTA
Organism: Oreotragus oreotragus; assembly: GCA_006410675.1. Lineage (NCBI taxonomy): Eukaryota > Metazoa > Chordata > Mammalia > Artiodactyla > Bovidae > Oreotragus > Oreotragus oreotragus. The sequence goes on from SJYX01022628.1 coordinate 269,509, forward strand.
AAAAAAAAAAATCCCAAATACTCCCTCTTTCTAGTCAACCCTCTCTCTGTTCCTAGCCTGGGCAAGCATTTATCTGTTTGTTGTTAGAAGTTTGCCTTTGCCATTCATACAAATGTAATCAGACACTCTAGCCTTTGGAGTATAGCTTTCTTCCTTTTACAGAAATTCATTCCTGCTGTTGTTTGCTTTAATAGTTTATTTTATTGTTGAACAGCATTTCATTGTATAGTTAAATTACACATTTTTTTCCTATCCACCTGTTGAAGAACATTCTTGCTTTTCACATTTTCTTATAATTATGAATAGAACTGCTATCATAATTGGGGTATATATATTCATGTGAACATAAGTATTTATTTCCCAGAGTGTATATTTAGTATGCAATTGCAGATTCACATGGAAAATGTGTCTTTAAGGTTATAAGAAACTTTCAAATTGCTTTCCAAAGTGGCTTACAAGTTTGCATTCTCTTCAGCACTATATAAGAGTTCTAGATTTCCTACATCTTTGTCAGTACTTGGTATTGTTGTGTCTTTTTTTTTTTTTTTTTAGCCATTTAATAAGTATACAGAGATACTGTGGTTTTAATTTGTATATCTTTAGTGCTTAATGCTGTCAGGTATATTTTAATGTGATTGTTTGTGAATAATTTCCTTCATTTCCTTTTTGGAGAAGTGCCTTATCATAATTTCCTTCCCATTAAAAAAAAATTGATTCTTTGTTCCCTTATATTGGATTTTGAGTATCCTTTATATGTCCTGGATACATGTATTTTGTCAAATATAAGTTTGTTAATATTTTATCTCAGTCTGAGGCTTATCTTTACATTCTTTTACTGCATTTCACAGAGCGAAATATTTTATTTTGGTTAAGTTCTATTGATCATTTTCCTTACGGAGTTTCTTTTGATCTGTGTCTAAATGTTTGCTTAATCTAAAGCAATAAAGATTTTATCTTACATAAATTTTGAAAAAAAGTAAGTTATCTCATGTCACCAAGGATATATCTAGCCTCTCCATTTATTTAACATGTACTCTAGCTGTGTTCCTTGCAGGCTTCCCAAGTGGCTCAGTAGTAAAGCCTCTGCCTGCAATGTAGGCTACATGGGTTTGCTCCCTGGTGTAGGAGANAATATAGATGTTTTTATACCATCTAATTTAACTTCCAAACACTGTTGTCAGGATACAGTGGATTAACATATAGCTCCAATAGACACATAAAAGACAACATGTGTAATATTCACTGAAAGATAGGTACTATTACCCTTCTACACAAAAAGTGAGACTCAGAGAAGATTGTTAACTTGTCAAGATGATCTAGGAATGAAACACTCTTTAAGTCAGATCTGTCTGCCTCACAAACTCATGCACTTTTAATTATTCCAAGTTGGTTTCCAAGCACTGAGGCCAAATTGATACAGGTGAACGAGATTCGGTAGAGAGAATCTCAGATATGTCCAACTTCCCCAATATGCTTCAATATATTCAAGTTGTGATATTAATTATTTGCATCTCTAGTTGCAAGCAATGTCCTAGGATTTGCTTGTTTTCTATTTCCTTGATGTGTACCTGAGACAAATGTCATTAAGAAGATAAAGAAGATAGAAGTGAGAACAAATGATTTATAATCATGTCAATTAGACTGTAAGCTGCTTATTCCATTATATTATAAATCCATTTTTGTTTGAATACTTAAAACTACATTTCAGTTTATAGCCAGATGCTTATAATTATTGGTAACCAATTTCTGAATATTATGTCTGATTATATCTTCTATCTTCTTTGTAAAAGAATGCCAGTAGTATTATTTCATGATTATTCAGTGTCAGGATTCTATTTTTAACCTGAAAAATTTCAAAGATTCAAAACTTCGTCTCAACATTTTAATTGGTACAAATTCCTTAACTGAGGTGTTCCACAAGTGATAAATAATAATAACAGTTCAATCACAAATTATTTAAAAAAAATTACCTCTGTTACAAATGCATTTTTATCATTTTTATTCATTTTCAGTTTTCATATGATTTCTTAAGTAGGGAAAAAAAGGACAGGAGTTAGTGTTCTTGCCATGTAAAATACAAAACTTCTCACTTATGTGATGGTCTATAGGAGTGCAAAGTCAACATGAAAATAATATATCAAATCCTAACAAAAACATGGGAATTGTGGGTGTAGTTTATTAAATTCAACTGATATTTGGGCATCTCTTTTATAATGTCAGATTTTTTCATCCTTTCTCTCTCATCCATTCTGAAGTTTTCCTTTTTATGATAACTTGGTTTATATCCCATCTTCTGCATTTGTTTCAGTCAGTCAGTCAGTCAGTTCAGTTGCTCAGTCATGTCCAACTCTTTGCGACCCCATGAATAGCAGCACGCCAGGCCTCTCTGTTCATCACCATTTCCCGAAGTTCACTCAGACTCACGTCCATTGAGTCCGTGATGCCATTCAGCCATCTCATCCTCGGTCATCCCCTTCTCCTCCTGCCCTCAATCCTTCCCAGCATCAGAGTCTTTTCCAATGAGTCAACTCTTCGCATGAGGTGGCCAAAGTACTGGAGTTTCAGCTTTAGCATTTTTCCTTCCAAAGAAATCCCAGGGTTGATCTCCTTCAGAATGGACTGGTTGGATCTCCTTGCAGTCCAAGGGACTCTCAAGAGTCTTCTCCAACACCACAGTTCAAAAGCATCAATTCTTTGGAGCTCATCCTTCACAGTCCAACTCTCACATCCATACATGACCACAGGAAAAACCAAAGCATTTGTTTAACACCCCCAAATTTACTGAAAACCAGCCTAAATTAAGGGGTACTTTTATCTATCTTTAAGTTTACTGTAATATCTAGCAGAGTGAATTGGACAATCAGGGAGTCTGTTTACTTATATGTTATCATCCTCTTTTAACTAGTTTTAAAGTTAAAAGATCTACCTTAGTTTCTATATTTTGGGAGTACACTTCCAGTAGAACTCAGATTTTTGGACTCTAGTTTACCTCCTAAGTGTTGTTCCTGCCTCATGTCTTTTCTGGTTCTCAGATTTTCTTGCATGGAGACTTAAGCCTTTCTTCATTACCTCAGTCAGGAGTCTCTGTGGCTGGAGACTAAAGAGTTTTCCTTGGTCATCATCTGATGTTGGCTGAAGAAGGATTCAAAATACTTAATACCTAGACATGGCCCAAGAGTCACTGGAGTGTAAAACCAGCAATGTTTCGTTGGTGGTGAGCACATGTTTATCTACTTTGGAATAAACAAACCCAGTGGTATAGGTTGGTTTATCAATAAGGGGTAAGGATAAAGGTGGATAACAAGATTATATTCTTGATATCTTCCATATGGGTCTTAGGGGAAAAATAAAACCTGCTTTATATGTCCTAAAATCTTTGCATGGGCCAGAGACTAGAGCTTGGAGTACAGTCCCTGAGTTAGTGAGAGCACTCTTTAGACTTTTGTCTATATCTTGGTACAGCTATAGCCTCCAAAATACCACATTACACTATTCAATTTGCAAATTGCAATTTCTCAAATCATGTCTAACTCCTTTCAGTTTGATGTAAACATTAAATGGAAGGTAATGGGCAAATACTTGATTGTCATTGACATAAAAATAGATGGGCTTATCTTAGAAAAGACTTGCTGGTAGAGATCCAAATCTTACTTACCAAACTTGGTCTTTGTTTCCAATTTCCTCAGAGCCCCTCATATTTTCCTTTTGGGAATATGTCATTTTCCAAGGCTCCTCAAGAGAAATTACTCACTGATGATTCAGCACAATGAAGACCATCACATTCACTGAACTTCTAATACTGAACATTTAAGTTCAAACATTCATACATACACACACCACAAGAAGTCTATTCTATATTCTTCAAGTTATTTTTCATAAATTCTTTTCCTGGTGTTTAAAACCTCAGTTGCTTTCAGATTTGATCTTCCTTTAGAGGTTAAAGTTGTATATATAAACAATTCAGATGCAGTCTACTTTCCTCATACTGAGTTTGGAATCACAGTAATAAAATCCCAAGAAAGGTTGAGTTTCAGAGAACTGAGACTCTGGATGTATAAAATAAGGTTAGAGAATTACACTAAAATCTTTGACTGTGTGGATTACAACAAAATGTGGAAAATCCTCTTTTTTAAATTTATTTGTTTTAATTGGAGGCTAATTAATTTACAATATTCTGGTGGGTTTTGCCATACATTGACATGAATGTACATGTACATGGGTATGTGTACATGTGTCCCCCCTTCTGGAACCCCTTTCCACCTCCCTCCCTATCCCATTCCTCTGGGTTGTCTCAGTGCACCAACTTTGAGTGCTCTATTTCATGCATTGAACTTGGACTGGTCATCTGTTTTACATATGGTAATATACATGTTTCTATGCTATTCTCTCAAATCATCCCACCCTCACCTTCTCCTACAGAGTCCAAAAATCTGTTCTTTACCTCTGTGACTCTTTTACTGTCCTGCATATAGGGTCATTGTTACTATCTTTCTAAATTCCATATATATAGATCAATATACTGTATTGTTGTTTTTCTTTCTGACTTACTTCACTCTGTATAATAGGCTACAGTTTCATCCACCTCATTAGAAACTGACCCAAATGCATTTTTTTAAATAATTGAGTAATATTCAATTGTGTATATGTACCACAGCTTTCTTATCCATTCATCTACCGATGGACATCTAGGTTGCTTCCATGTAGTACTGTGATGAAGATTGGGGTACACGTGTCTCTTTCAGTTCTGGTTTCCTTGGTGTGTATGCCCAGCAGTGGCATTGCTGGGTCTTATGGAAGTTTTATTCCCAGTTTTTTAGGGAATTTCCACACTGTTCTCCATAGTTACTATACTAGTCTGCATTCCCACCAACAATTTAAGAGGGTTCCCTTTTAAATTGTTGGTGGGAATGCAAACTAGTACAAGATGTGTATAAGAGACAGGCATACTGTCTTGTGTAACCTAGGAAGTCACTATAGATTTTAAAAAGCAAGCCCATCTAATTAAATGATATTTTGGATTTCAAAGACACTGCTTAGTCCAGAGCAAATTTTACTTTTTTTTTCATGTGGGTTATATTTTCACTTTTTCGTTACATAACTATCTGTCCTGCTTTCATAGCTTAGATCAATTTTTGTTTAGTCCATTGTTTTTCTTCAGTTCCATCTGAGACAAGGTATTTAGGAATAAACTTGATTAACAATGTGCAGGAAGCCAAGAACACTGGCTATGGAAGCAGAATTTTGGGGTCTGATTTCTGACTCCAACATTTCTAAGATGTGTATAAGAGACAGGATGCCATCTTAGTTTTCTGAATGGTGAGCTTTAAGCCAAATTTTCCAATCTCTTTTTTCACTTTCATTAAGAGGAACTTTAGGTCTTCTTTGCTTTCTGCCATAAGGGTGGTGTTATCTGCATATCTGAGGTTACTGATATTTCTCTCAGAAATCTTGATTCCAGCTTGTGCTTCATCCAGCCCAGCATTTCTCTGAACTGGATGTACTCTGCATATAAGTTAAATAATCAGGGTGACAATACACAGCCTTGTTGTACTCCTTTTCCTATTTGGAACCAGTCTGTTGTTCCATGTCTACATGGAACAGTTCTAACTGTTGCTTCCTGACCAGCATACAGATTTCTCAAGGGGAAGGTCAGGTTGTCTTGCATTCCCATATCTTTCAGAATGTTTCAGAGTTTATTGGGATCCATAATAATGATAATGTGGTTATCATTCAGTTCAGTTCAGTTCATTTCAGTCTTTCAGTCGTGTCCGACTCTTTGCGACCCCATGAATTGCAGCACGCCAGGGCTCCCTGTCCATCACCAACTCCCAGAGTTCACTCAGACTCACGTCCATCGAGTCAGTGATACGATCCAGCCACCTCATCCTCTGTCTTCCCCTTCTCCTCCCGCCCCCAACCCCTCCTAGCATCAAAGTATTTTCCAATGAGTCAACTCTTTGCATGAGGTGGCCAAAGTATTGAAGTTTCAGCTTTAGCATCATTCCTTCCAAAGAATACCCAGGGCTGATCTCCTATAGAATGGGCTGGCTGGATCTCCTTGCAGTCCAAGGGACTCTCAAGAGTCTTCTCCAACACCACAGTTCAAAAGCATCAATTCTTCGGCACTCAGCCTTCTTCACAGTCCAACTCTCACATCCATACATGACTACTGGAATAGGCTGATACAAAATATCTTATAGATAAAACAATTCATTTTAAGGTGATAGTGTGAACAGTAACCACATCCTTTTAATTCCCTTTTATAACCTTATCTGTCACTTCCCCTATGTATGCCTTTTCCATAGTCATGAAATTACCAGTTTATTACTCTGGATGCTGCTGGAGTGAAGTGAGTTCCTTTAGCAGCATCCTGCATAGCTTTGGTAGCTTGGCTCTCACCCTTAACTCACATTTCTTCTGTGGATTGGTTGCTACTGTCTATTACAACCCTACATTTTGTCACCTTAGGAAATGGCCAGGGTTGGCAAAGTTTCTCTTACCCTATTGTTTTCAGGTGTGTTTTTATTTCCTCCAATATTTTGCTGAAATATTCCCTTAGTAAAGTTAGATTTTTTTTTCTCTTGTTCCCCTGCCTTGGGGTATTCCTTTATATTTATTAAAATGCACCTTGAGCATGTTACAAGTAAAACAATAATTTCCTACACTTTAATACACACACAAGCATATAATTTTAGGAAGCATTTGCCAAGGAGAAGCACATGGTCCAAACACATATACCAAATTAAGTTCACATTATAATTATGTTTGAAAATCAATACATTAAGTAAGAATTCAATATGTTCAAAGGAGCATATTAGCCCAAAACTGTAATTAAATGAAAGCAATCTGCCTCCCTAAGACTAAGCAGGATGTGAGACGTCTGGACACAGAGTAAGAATTTAATCACCACCTCCCGCCCTGCCACACACACACCCAAAAAGCATGGGCACAAAGAACTTACATATTTTCATCTATGCTTGGCACAATGTCAAAATGCCATGCAATGTGAAAACTTCAGGAGGCACCAACTATTTTTTTGAAGCCACATAAAAAACTCTAAAATGTAAAGCTAGATTTTTGCACAATTTTTTTTCTCCTTTGTGAGTATCTGTCCAAGGGAACATTTTGTCTATGACAGAGTGATTAGGGCAGGTTTTATATCTCCTCCAGCTTCCACAGCACTTACCAATGCTTATCTGCCTATTACTGGGTGCACAGCTATGCAAGATTCCTCTTGGATACTTTGGCATATGATGCTGTCTGTATTTTATAGCTCCCAAAGTGGTACTCTGTAGATGAATGTTCAATTATTTAAGAGTTGTGACGAAAATGATGGATAACTTACTCTACAATGTTGTTTAATTTATATTGGTGGCTCAGATAAAGAATCCGTCTGCAATGTGGGAGACCTGGGTTTGATCCCTTGGTTTGGAAGATCCCCTGGATGAGGTCATGCAACCCACTCCAGTATTCTTGTCTAGTGAATCTCCATGGACAGAGGAGCAAGATGGGCTACAGTCCATGGGGTCACAAAGAGTCAGACATGACTGAGTGACTAAGCATGTTTATTTATACTTCCTTTGTTCTTAATTCCTTCTTGCTTTTTCATGCTTCAATACAAAACCATTTTTTAGGATTGAAGAATTTTACTTAGTTATATGGTGCAAATCTATGGGCAATAGATCATGTCTGTTTTGTCTATCTTAAAATATCTTTGTTTAATCTTTCTTTTTCTTTCTTGGGCCTAGAATTATTATCTCTTTTTTCTTCATTTTTAGCCCTTTAAATATGTTATTCTATTTCTGTTCTTCACTGTTTTCTTTCAAACATCTTATTGTTTTTGCTCCTTTGAAAGTGATGTGTTAATTAGTCTATTTTAACAATTTCTCATTTTATTTGGTTTTCATCAGTTTCACTAAGATGTGCTTAAGAGTCTTTTTTTTTTTAATATTTCTCTTGGTTGTTGTTTGAAGTGTTTTTTGTTTGTGTGACTTGATTTTTTTTCTTTTTAGTTCTGAAAATTTCTCATTTGCTTATGCATTTAGAAATGTATTTGTGATATTACTTCAACCACACCATTGATCTCCTTCTGCACTCAAATTTTATGCATATATATATTAATTTTTTATTCTATGTCCCATATGATTCTAACATTCTATTTGTATTTTACATGATTCTTTCTTTTGTGTTTTAATATGTACACCAAAACTTAGTGTAATAATCTATCTTCCAAGACATTAACCTTGTTTTTATGAATTCTTAATAGCTTAAAAATATTGGCTTTCAGTTTTGGCTATTTTGGTTTCCCTAAACATTTGTGTCTCCTGAGTCCTATTAAGCTGTCAAAAGCTTTGAGATGTGTCTGTTTATTCAGCATTTAGTTCATGCTCATCTAGTAATCAGCAAATCCCCTGAAGGGAAAAGTGGCAGTGAATGTGACTTTTTCCAGTGTTTTCTCCTTGTCTCTGTGGTCTTCATCTTCCATGTTTTGACTGCCTTGTTTGCTTTCAGATTTGGAACAAGTGATATTATTTATTTAATTTTTTTCCCCAACTTCTATGGCTCCTTTAATTAAGATAATTCTAATACAGGTTTTTCAATCATAATGAAAACTGTAATTCTCTGGCCTCTGTTATTCTAAGATTTAAGCAAAGCAGCATTTTATTCAATCATAATGCTTAGACAACACAGTCAAAATTAGTTCCAAACCATTCACAGATTGCACTGTTATGCTCGTGTCTATTTCTCTATAACCAGACATATGAACTAAAATCCACAGAGTACCAAGGGTGAATAGTAGGAATGAAAAGATCCAAATCTATCCCCCTGTTCTTTTGAAGTGTTGGAGTCCAGTAGATTAAGACTGCTTTAAACTGTACTACCAAATGTGAAGTAACATCCATTTTTAACAAAGTATTGGTTTAATGTGTTTATGTGTTTCCAGTATGTCATGTTTTTTCAGTCTGTCAGTGAAATATCTCTAAATCACCAAGTTTGCAAAAAAGAAGTTGGAGAATATTTAGAATGATATTATGTGACACAGTCACCTGGTAATAGAACTACAAAGGCATTATCATCATCATCCGTATTAAAATTTATTGTGCCAGACATCGTACTCAGTCATTTATATTTAATAATCTTTCTTAACTTATGATTCATGGGAAATAGATGGGGAAACAGTGGAAACAGTGTCATACTTTATTTCTTTGGGCTCCAAAATCACTGCAGATGGGAATTGCAGCCAGGAAATTAAAAGACGCTCACTCTTTGGAAGGAAAGTTATGACCAACCTAGATAGCATATTCAAAAGCAGAGACATTACTTTGCCAACTAAGGTCCGTCTAGTCAAGAGTGTGATTTTTCCAGTAGTTATGTATGGATGTGAGAGTCAGACTGTCAAGAAAGCTGAGAGCCAAAGAATTGATGCTTTTGAACTGTGGTGTTGGAGAAGACTCTTGAGGGTCCTTTGGACTGCAAGGAGATCCAACCAGTCCCTTCTGAAGGAGATCAGTCCTGGGTGTTCTTTGGAAGGAATGATGCTAAAGCTGAAACTCCAGTACTTTGGCCACCTCATGTGAAGAGTTGACTCATTGGAAAAGACTCTGATACTGGGAGGGATTGGGGACAGGAGGAGAAGGGGACGACAGAGGATGAGATGGCTGAATGGCATCACCAATTCGATGGCCATGAGTTTGAATGAATTCTGGGAGNCATTGGAAAAGACTCTGATACTGGGAGGGATTGGGGACAGGAGGAGAAGGGGACGACAGAGGATGAGATGGCTGAATGGCATCACCAATTCGATGGCCATGAGTTTGAATGAATTCTGGGAGTTGGAGATGGACAGGGAGGCCTGACATGCTGCAGTTCATGGGATCGCAAAGAGTTGGACACGACTGAGCGACTGAACTGATCTGAACTGAACTTATGATTTAACTACTATGGCTATCCTCATTTTGTGGATGAAGAAACAAAGATTTAAAGAGATAAAATTATGTTCATAAGGTTATCTTTAAATGGTCAAAGCAGACTTAGACTAGAGTGTTTCTGACTTTAAAGTCCACCCTATTAACCACTGCATACTGTCTTGTGTAACCTAGGAAGTCACTATAGATTTTAAAAAGCAAGCCCATCTAATTAAATGATATTTTGGATTTCAAAGACACTGCTTAGTCCAGAGCAAATTTTACTTTTTTTTTCATGTGGGTTATATTTTCACTTTTTCGTTACATAACTATCTGTCCTGCTTTCATAGCTTAGATCAATTTTTGTTTAGTCCATTGTTTTTCTTCAGTTCCATCTGAGACAAGGTATTTAGGAATAAACTTGATTAACAATGTGCAGGAAGCCAAGAACACTGGCTATGGAAGCAGAATTTTGGGGTCTGATTTCTGACTCCAACATTTCTAACTTAAAGTATTTGGAAGTAACTTCTGTCTAAATTTCTCTATCATAAAAATGATCATGAAAATTACAAAAAAAATTGTTGATATTAAAATAACTAACACATAATTAGAAATACAATTTCTGGCAGAAAAAGTGTCCAACAAATATTTCTTTTATAATTATAGTAGTTTTTTTCTCTAACTAGACTATGAGTTCTCTAAAAGTAGAGTGTGGTTTAATTTACAAGGGGCTTCCCTGATAGCTGAGTCAGCAAAGAATTCGCCTGCATTGCAGGAGACCCCGGTTCAATTCCTGGGATGGGAAGATCCATTAGAAAGTGATAGGCTACCCACTCCAACCTTCTTGGGCTTCCCTTGTGGCTTAGCTAGTAAAGAATCTGCCTGCAATGCAGGAGACCTGGGTTCAATTCCTGGGTTAGGAAGATCCCCCAGGGAAGGGGAATGCTACCCACTTCAGTATTCTGGCATAGACAATTCCATGGACTGTATGGTCCATGTAGTCCCAAAGATTTGGACACAACTGAATGATTTTCACTTTCACTTTCTTTTTCATATGTATTCAGCACTGAGCATATTTCTTAGCACTGAATAATCACTCTGTGATTATGCTATAGAGCAGGAAGACATGGACCTTAAATGAAACAATGAGATTTAGTAAGATAAAATGTTCATAACAGTTATATCACCTTTCATTGTATAATAATTTATGACATATATACCAAATGTTAAGTAATCTAATAAAAATTACTTCAAAAATTTTAATTAGTTAATTCATTTTAATTGGAGGATAATTACTTTACAATATTTTAATGGTTTTTGCCATACATCAACATGAATCAGCCATGGATGCACATGTGTCCCCTCATCCTGTAACCCCCTTCAACCTTCCTCTCTAACCCATTCCTCTGAATTGTCCCGGAGCACCAGCTTTGAGTGCCCTGCTTCATTCATTGAACTTGCACTGGTCATCTATTTTGCATATGGTAATATACATATTTCAACACTATTCTGTCAAATCATCCCACCCTTGCCTTCTCACACATAGTCCAATAGTCTTTTCTTTACATCTGTGTCTATTTTCTGCCTTGCATACAATATCATCACTACCATTTTTCTAAATTTCATATATAGGCATTAATATACAGCATTAGTCCTTCTCTTCCTGACTTACTTCACTCTGTGTAATAGGCTTCAGTTTCATCCACCTCATTAGAACTGGTTCATATGCATTCTTCTTTTACACTTGAATAATATTCCATTATGTATATGTACCACAACTTCCTTATTCATTTGTCAGCCAATGGACATTTAGACTGCTTACACATAGTAGCTAGTGTAAACAATGACTCATTGAACATTGGGGTATACGTGTCTCTTTCAGTTCTGGTCTCCTTGGTGTGTATGCCCAACAGTGGAATTGTCAGGTCATATGACAGTTCTATTTCCAGTTTTTTTTTTTTTTTTTTTTTTTTTTTTTTAAGAAATCTCCACACTGTT
>SJYX01022628.1:281552-349726 GCA_006410675.1 Oreotragus oreotragus
AATCTCCACACTGTTTTCCAGTGTGGCTGTACTAGTTTGCATTCCCACCAACAATTTAAGAGGGTTCCCTTTTCTCCACACCCTCTCCAGCATTTATTATTTGTTGACATTTTGATGGTGGCCATTCTGACTGGCATGAAATTATACCTCATTGTGGTTTTCATTTGCCTTTCTTTAATAATGAGTGATGTTGAGCATCTTTTCATGTGTATACTTTACATGTGTATACTAGTATGTCTTCTTTGTAGAAATGTCTGTTTAGCTCTTTGGAGCACTTTTTGAATGGGTTGTCCATTTTTCTGGTCATTGTTATGATTTTCTCCCATTCTGAAGGCTGTTGTTTCACCTTGCTTATGGTTTCTTTCATTGTGCAAAAAATTTTTATTGTTTGTTTATTTTATACTTTTTTAACTGTTCACTTCATAAAATTTTAATCTTTCCATTTTTAAGCAATTTCACACCCTTTAAATGATTGAATTCTGAAAAAAATCCTCTCAGGCAAGTGGGGGAAAAAATTATTATCCCCACTCTACATATGAAGAAAATTAAGGAACGTAGTGATTAGATAATTTTTTCCCCTAAGGATACATAGTGAGAAAGAAAGTCTTAGAACTCAGATCATGATTCCTACCCACTCCTCACATCTACCATAACATCAGATGCTCATAAAGTAAAAAAAGAAAAACACTTGAGGCTAATTCATCTTTGAAAGCTTGTATACTGCAGTTCTTTATTTTTCATGTAATTTTTGAAGTTAGTTATATATTACAAGGACAAAACTTCATCCTTTTTGACATACAGTTCTATGAATTTCTAAAAAAAAAAATTCCAGTTGTATAATCAACTTTCTACATCAAGATGTAGAACATTTCTGTAGCCATTAAAAAAAAAAAATCCCAAATACTCCCTCTTTCTAGTCAACCCTCTCTCTGTTCCTAGCCTGGGCAAGCATTTATCTGTTTGTTGTTAGAAGTTTGCCTTTGCCATTCATACAAATGTAATCAGACACTCTAGCCTTTGGAGTATAGCTTTCTTCCTTTTACAGAAATTCATTCCTGCTGTTGTTTGCTTTAATAGTTTATTTTATTGTTGAACAGCATTTCATTGTATAGTTAAATTACACATTTTTTTCCTATCCACCTGTTGAAGAACATTCTTGCTTTTCACATTTTCTTATAATTATGAATAGAACTGCTATCATAATTGGGGTATATATATTCATGTGAACATAAGTATTTATTTCCCAGAGTGTATATTTAGTATGCAATTGCAGATTCACATGGAAAATGTGTCTTTAAGGTTATAAGAAACTTTCAAATTGCTTTCCAAAGTGGCTTACAAGTTTGCATTCTCTTCAGCACTATATAAGAGTTCTAGATTTCCTACATCTTTGTCAGTACTTGGTATTGTTGTGTCTTTTTTTTTTTTTTTTTAGCCATTTAATAAGTATACAGAGATACTGTGGTTTTAATTTGTATATCTTTAGTGCTTAATGCTGTCAGGTATATTTTAATGTGATTGTTTGTGAATAATTTCCTTCATTTCCTTTTTGGAGAAGTGCCTTATCATAATTTCCTTCCCATTAAAAAAAAATTGATTCTTTGTTCCCTTATATTGGATTTTGAGTATCCTTTATATGTCCTGGATACATGTATTTTGTCAAATATAAGTTTGTTAATATTTTATCTCAGTCTGAGGCTTATCTTTACATTCTTTTACTGCATTTCACAGAGCGAAATATTTTATTTTGGTTAAGTTCTATTGATCATTTTCCTTACGGAGTTTCTTTTGATCTGTGTCTAAATGTTTGCTTAATCTAAAGCAATAAAGATTTTATCTTACATAAATTTTGAAAAAAAGTAAGTTATCTCATGTCACCAAGGATATATCTAGCCTCTCCATTTATTTAACATGTACTCTAGCTGTGTTCCTTGCAGGCTTCCCAAGTGGCTCAGTAGTAAAGCCTCTGCCTGCAATGTAGGCTACATGGGTTTGCTCCCTGGTGTAGGAGATCCTCTGGAGAAGGGCATGGCAACCCACTCCCATATTCTTGTAAGGAAAATCTCATGGACAGACGAGCCTGGCAGACTACAGCCCATAGTTTCAAAGAGTCAGACATAACTGAAATGACTGGGGACATGAGCACTAGCTATGTTCCTTAGCATTAAATAAATCAAAATCCTTTAAAAAATTAGGAATTTCTGACTCATATGGGTTGAATTCTACAGTGCATAAAATTATTTACTATTTATAAGCTACTTGGCAACTCTTATATGTATCTATAACTGAAAGTGAAAGTCGCTAAGTCATGCATGACTCTTTGCGACCCCATGGATTATAGACTGCCAGGCTCCTCTGTCCATGGAATTCTCCAGGCAAGAATTCTGGAGTGGGTAGTCATTCCTTTTTCCAGAGGATCTTTCCAATCCAGGGAATGAACTCAGGTCTCCCACATTGCAAGCAGATTCTTTACTGTCTGAGCATTGCAGGAGACTCTGGCTTGATTCCTGGGTCAGGAAGATTCCCTGGAGAAAGGATACGCTACCCACTTCAGAATTCTTGAGCTTCCCTAGTGGCTTAGATGGTAAAGAATCTATTACTGAGGTCTAGTCAATTTATATGCCTTCAAAAAGCTGAGTTGATCTTATCAATAAAGTGAAAAAGTTAGTCAAGTTATTTAGAAACAATAGCATGTTTATTGAATTGTTTTAATTATTTTATGGTTTTATTTTATCTGTGTCTTTATGGATATGTTAGTTTGATCTGACTAAATTAATACATCAGTGGTCAAAACAGTTTGACATTAAGTGAAAACTTGACCAAATATTTAATCTGATCAGTTCAGTTCAGTTGCTTAGTCATGTCTGACTCTTTATGACCCCATGGACTGCAGCACACCAGGCTTCCATGTCCATCATCAACTCCCAAAACTTGCTCAAACTTATGTCCATCAAGTCAGTGATACTATCTGGTATTTAATCTAATAGTTCCAAGTTAGTAAAATATATATCTAGAATAAGACCTGATTTTGTTTCAAAAATAGCTCAGTTTAATGTGATTCTTAGTTATATATCTAATTTATTGTCAAAAGATATAGCCAAAGCCCAATAAAAGCATTATCCTCTATTTTCACAAAGCCTTGTTTTCTTCTTTCTCCCATTCACCCTCTAACAGTGCCTCAGGCTACAGAGAGAATGAGTGATTGAATGTAGAGTAACTAGCAGTCATGGGCAATTGAACTTGAGAGCTTGTGTAGAGACTGGAGGAGGGAAATAAACCCTTAGCTATATACCTCTATTCTTCTACCCTCCCCCTACCCCCCCAAACCCCGTGACCAGACAATGACCTTCCCTCTGTCATAGGTGACTATCCACTTTCAACAGTAGAAGTTTTGAGAGCTTATATACACAGGCAGTAAAAAGAGAGATGTGCAACCTGCTTCACTTGTCTGATCATTCAGATCACCTCTGGGGATCAGTGTAGTGACAGATATCTCAATTGCACATTCAGTCATAATTAGTGTAATGATAAAACTGTCACCTATGATATGTGGTAGCATTGGGCTAGGGTTAACTATGTTAAAGCTGAACTTAAGTAACACGTAAAGAACATAACAAAAGAATAATAAATAAGTAAAAATCAAAGAAACGTGTTCTATTGTGCCCAGTGAAATTTTCTGCTGTTACAGGGACTTTTTTTTTTATAATTCCTTCACTGAAAAATTCTACTGACTTTGCAAATTCTCTGTCTTACAACATGAACATGAGAAATTTTTGTTATCTTAGCTATAATCCTTAAATGCTAGGAAATGGGGTTACACCTTAAATTTCTTTATCACATATCAAAACTGAGGCTTTGGGAGAGGAATTGCCTTATCCAATTTCATAGTTAGTGAATAATAGAGCTAAGTCTAAATCCTAGATATCCTAAGCACCCACTATAGGTATCTCTAACTTTATCATTCTGTCTTCTTACTGTCACAAGATATCATAATTTCTTGAACTCTTTTTAAAAAGATTTTTTTGAGTTATCAAATTTTTGACTATGCAACTTCAGTTTCTTGAAGCAACTAAAAATGTAGGTTTAAGCTGATTTTTATCCAACACATTTTTTTTTTTACAACTGCCTTGAAGGACAAAGCAACATACTTAGAAACTGTTAGAAACTGAGGTGAAGTTGTGTTTCTTTTTCTGGGATACTTGTGTGCTTGGCATTGTGCATCAACTATTGAAAAGTAATTCATGACAAAGATTTAAACTGTCAGAACAAATTTTCAAGTTGTTGTTTAATTCTGTTCCTTCAGACATGCTCTGCTAAATTTTACAGTAACTAAATAGTAGAAAATCAGATTATAAGAGCCTATTCACCAAAGGAATGCATCATATATTTCTAATTCTAATACAGCATGAAAATCTCTCCAAGTTTCTCCAACTTTCACAGGACAATAGTTATTCAGCATAATAATCAGTGTTCTTAGAATGAAGAATTTGATTTATGCCCAAATAAATATTAGATATGCAAAGATAAATATTAGATATGCAAAAGTATACAAAGTCACCAAGTGTTTCTCTATCATAGTATTTCTGAAGAAATGTGCACAAATGCAACCATAGTCCAGATATTGTAAGTCCTATTATGGTATGGACATTGTTTCTTATTTTAAGTGTGGTAGAATATAATGGAAAGTTTTAATAAGTGAAGTAAAATGATTTACAAGGAGACTAATTAAAAAGATATTACCATAGTCTAGGCAAAAGGTGATGGTGGTTTGGACTAGGTAGTATCAATAGAAATGTTTAAGAAGTGGTCTACTTTTTTTTTTTTTGAAAGTAGAGGCAACAAAATGAATAGACTAGATACAAGACAAGAGAAACAAAAGGAAGTCAAGATTGCTTATTCTGTTTTAGATCTAAGCCATTGGTGAATGGTGATATTACTGAAACAGGGAAGGCTAGAACAAATATAAGAGATTTTGTAAGGAAGTGGAGTTATAATCAAGAGTTTACTTTTGAATATGTTAAATTTAAGAGGCCTACTAAGCATCCAGGTAAAAATTTCAAATAAGCAGCTTGAAATATGAGTCTGAAGATCATGGGAAAGTTGAAACTGGAGATTAAAAAAAGTGGATTCATTAATGTCAAAATGGAGTTTAAAAACTGGATGGAATCACCTAAGAAAAGAGAGAAGAGATCCAAGGACTAATTGAAATATTCCAACATTCAGAAGTTAGGGAAGTGAAGATGAGTCAACAAAGGATACTGCTAAAAGAGTAACTAATAGAGTAAGAACAAGCAAGGAATTATTTGTCTCATAATCCTAGTCAAAGTGTTTTAAATAAGTGGTTAATCTCTTGTGTGAAATGTTTCTGGGACATCAAGGGAGGTGAAAACGGAAATCTGGCTAATTTAGTAACATGAAATCCTTGGATTTTGAGAAAAATTCTGTGATGGGAACAAAATTCTAACTGGATTAAGTTGAAGAGAGATGAAAAGTTAAAGGAATGTATCCTGTAAATATAAACCATAGTTTGAGGAGTTTTGTTGTAAAAAGAAGAGAAATTGGGATGGAAAAGGCCAAGAGGTTGTGATATAATGGATTTTTTTTAAGAGTGGGAGAATGCATAGCAAGCATGTTGGCTTATGAGAAGATTTATTAACAAGAAACAAAACTTGAAGGGAACAGAAGGGAAAATAAAGCAAGGAATGACATCCTGGAGCAGTAAGCACTTGAAAAATGTTGGCTGTGGCAGCAACATATTCTACCTCTGGCAAACAGTAAGGAACATTTGGTAAGGTCTACATATGTGAAAAAGAAGGTATACTCAATAGTGGGAAGGCTAAATAGTGCTCTTTGATGCCTTTTTATTCTCAATGGTATTTAAAAACAAATAAAATCATTGGCTCAGAGAAAGGAAAGAGGAAAGAGGGGTTAGAAGACTAAAGAGAATAAAGACAAGCCAAAATAGTTATCTCTGAGAATGAAAAAGCCAATTGATAATGTTAGGGTCAGAAAATTATGACCCACTAGTCAATTCTGTCCACTGTCTTTTTTTTTTTTTGCTATAAGTTAGTTTTATTGGAAGACAGTCATGCTCTTTTTTTTTTATCATAACATTTATGTTCCTTTACAATAGAATAGTTCAATGTTTTTATAGGAGGAAACATGACCCTCAAACTCTAAAAAATATTTACTCCATGGAAATTAGAGGAAATGTTTGAAAACTCTTGCACTAGAGATATGTACAAGGATGACCTGGCAGTGTAGAGGACTATTCTCATGTTTTTAACATAAATTTGAAGTGAGACTAGTCAACATGTTTGTATATGTTTCTCCATCATATTGAGTTTCCTAGGACAAGTTATCCCATGGACAGAGAAGCCTAGTAGAGTCGGACACGACTGAGCGACTTCACCTTCAGGACAAGTTATAGAGTAATCAGAAGTCAAATATAATCAGAGTTCTGTTTTGCCTGGCAATTGTGAGAAGGAGAGAGAGAGAGGTTAGGAATTTTTAATTTGGGTTATCATGACAGATTGTAGAATCTAATCAAGATAATAAAAGAGTGAGAATAAAAATGTTGAGAGGGTTTTAGAGAGGGTGATTTTAGCAAGATGGGCTTATCAAGTAGCTCAGTGGCAAAGAATCTGCCTGCCAGTGCAGGAGACTCTCAAGAGATGTGGATTTGATCCCTGAGTCAGGAATATCCCCTGGAGGAGGAAATGGCAACGCACTCCAGTATTCTTGTCTGGAAAATTCCATGAACAGAGGAATCTGGCAGACTATAGTCCTGGAGGTCCTGGAGAATTGGACATGACTGAGCACGCACCCTTGCAAGCATGTCAACAAGATGGAATAATTGGAAGTTCCAGAAGCTCCTACCCCCACAGAGACACTGACTCAACTCAGCAACAGTACAGGAAACAACTTCCTTTCCCCCCCCCAAAAAAAAATCCAGAAGCCAATTAAAAATCTCCTGCACTTCAGACAGGTGATAAAGCACCTGCATCAAAGCTGGTAGGAAGTGTAATGCCATTATCCTTAGCTCTGGTTAAGCACAGCATGGTCAGGCGTAAACCCCCATCTCCAAAATTGTCCCTGGGGAGGGAAGATGAAGAATGAACCATAATATCTAGTGTTAGTACTATTTAGAATGCTGGGTTTTGTCTTGCCTGAATGTAAGTGCTGATAGGATAGGGTGCCTTATGTGGATCACTGATAACAAAGGTCATCACTTGGACAAACAAACACTTACTCGTCATAGTCCTGCTCTTCAGCTCAGTGGGGAAAAAGAAAACAACAACAACAACAAAATACAGGCTTCTTGCTGGAAAGGGAGAATTGAAGCATGCATACAAAATACTGGCTTTTTAGAGACTTACCTGAGGAACTGCTTTCTGCCTTTCCTGCCCCAGAGTGCTAATGGGACCCAGAATAATCTAGAAACCTGGGAGAAACAGAATAAAAGTGAGTTAAATGACTTGCCATTGCTCTAGATGACATATGATACAGCAAAGAGAGGCCATTATAGCTTGGGAACCTCTCCAAAGAGGGAAAGAGAAAGTGGAGCATGTTGCCAATATTATGTATTTTCAGAGAGCAGGCTAATGGACACATTTTTCTCTTGCCAGACTTGAAGCACTTGTGAAAATTGGTATACTCTAGAAGCCTGCAAGCTGCTGAGAACAAAACATAGCTGGGAGGCTTATTGTAGTACCAAAGAATCTGTCATGACATAGACAGACACGGAGAGAGAAAGAGATTATCACCTATTAAAAAAGAAGCCATCACACTGTATAAAGGGCAGAGAAAAGGACCTGAGCTCACTTTTTCCCTGGGTACATCAAAATTGCAACTATCTATCAAGCAGATATCTATGAAAATAACCTGAAAATAAATTGGAAAGATTTACTATAATCAAAGATATGAAGAAGATACCTCAAATGGATACGAGGGATGGAGACAGTGAACATTCAAGACCCACACTCCTTGGTAGGTGACTAGCAAAAAAATAATAATTAGAGTTGCAGAGAATCTCCCCAAGTAGCTAAGGTTCTGAGCCCCACATCAAGTGTCCTAACCTGGGTATTTTGAAAGTAATATAAGCTCCCAGCAAGTCTGGCTTTGGAGGTCCTTGTGAAGGCTGTGGGAAACAGACCTCATTAAAAAAATTATTTATTTTAATTGAACACTAATTATTTTACAATATTGTAGTTATTTTGGCCATATATTGACATGAAGCAGCCATGGATATACACGTGTTTCCCATCCTGAACCCCCCTCCCACCTCCCTCCCCATCCCATCCCTCTGGGTTATCCCAGGACACAAGCCCTTAACACCCTGTCTCATGCATCGAACCTGTACTGGTGATCTGTTACACATATGATAATATTCATGCTTCAGTGCTATTCTCTCAAATCATTCCACCTTCCCCTTCTGCCACAGGGTCCAAAAGACTGTTCTATACATCTGTGCCTCTTCTGCAGTCTCACATATAGGGTTATTGTTACCATCTTTCTAAATTCCATATGTATGCATTAATATATTGTATTAGTGTTTTTTTTTTTTTTCTGGCTTACTTCACTCTGTATAATAGGCTCCAGTTTCATCCACCTCATTAGAACTGATTCAAATGTATTCTTTCTAATGGCTGAGTAATATCTCATTGTGTATATGTAGCACAGCTTTTGGAGAAGGTAATGGTACCCCACTCCAGTACTCTTGCCTGGAAAATCCCATGGATGAAGGAGCCTGGTAGGCTATAGTCCATGGGGTCATGAAGAGTGAGACATAACTGAGCAACTTCACTTTCATTTTTCACTTTTATGCATTGGAGAAGGAAATGGCAACCCACTCCATTGTCCTTGCCTGGAGAATCCAAAGGATGGGGAAGCCTGGCAGGCTGCCGCCTGTGGGGTTGCACAGAGTCAGACACGACTGAAGCGACTTACTAGCAGCAGCACAGCTTTCTTATCCATTCGTCTGTTGAGGACATCTAGGTTGTTTCCATGTCCTGGCTATTATAAACAGTGTTGCAATGAACACTGGGTACATGTTCCTCTATCAATTCTGGTTTCCTCAGTGTGTATGCCCAGCAGTGTGATTGCAGTGTTGTATGGCAGTTCTATTTCTAACTTTTTAAGGAATCTCCACACTGTTCTCCATAGTGGCTGGACTAGTTTGCATTCCCACCAACAGTTTAAGAGGGTTCCCTTTTCTCCACACCCTCTCCAGCATTTATTGTCTGGAGATTTTTGGATCACAGCCATTCTGACTGGCATGAAATGGTACCTCATTGTGGTTTTGGTTTGCATTTTTCTGATAATGAGTGATATTGAGCATCTTTTCATTTGTTTGTTAGCCATCCGTATGTCTTCTTTGGAGAAATGTCTGTTTAGTTCTTTGGCCCATTTTTTGATTGGGTCATTTATTGTTTTGGAATCGACCTTCAGGAGTTGCTTGCTTTTTTTTTTTTTTTTTTTAGATTACTTCTTTGTCAATTGATTCATTTGCTACTATTTTCTCCCATTTTGAAGGCTGTCTTTTCAACTTGCTTATAGTTTCCTTCATTGTACAAAAACTTTTAAGTTTAATTAGGTCTCATTTGTTTATTTTTGCTTTTATTTCCATTACTCTGGGAGGTGGGTCATAGAGGATTATGCTGTGATTCATGTCAGATAGTGATTTGCCTATGTTTTCCTCTAGGGAGTTTATAGTCTCTGGTCTTACATTTAGATATTTAATCCATTTTGAGTTTATTTTTGTGTATGGTGTTAGAAAGTGTTCTAGTTTCATTCTTTTACAAGTGGTTGACCAGTTTTCCCAGCGCCACTTGTTAAAAAGATTGTCTTTTCTCCATTGTATATTCTTGCTTCCTTTGTCAAAGATAAAGTGTCCATAGGTGTATGGATTTATGTCTGGGCTTTCTATTTTGTTCCATTCATCTATATTTCTGTCTTTGTGCCAGTATCACACTCTCTTGATGACTATAGCTTTGTAGTAAAGCTTCAAGTCAGGTAGATTGATTCTTCCAGTTCCATTCTTTTTTCTCAAGATTGCCTTGGCTAGTCGAGGTTTTTTGTATTTCCATACAAATTGTGAAATTATTTGTTCTAGTTCTGTGAAAAATACCATTGTTTGCTTGATAAAGATTGCATTGAATCTATAGATCGCCTTCGGGAGTACACTCATTTTCAATATATTGATTCTTGTAATCCATGCACACAGTATATTTCTCCATTTATTTGTATCCTCTTTGATTTCTTTCATCACTGTTTCTGACCACAAAGCAGTTAAGATTATATGTCAATTACAGGAAAATAAAAGATATTAAAATTTCCAACCTATGGAAGCTAAAGAACACACTTCTGAGTAATCAACAAATCACAGAAGACATTAAAAAAAAAAAGAAATCAAAATATGCATAGAAAAGAAATGTAAATGAAAGCACAACAACCCCAAACCTATGGGGCACTATAAAATAAAAGCAGTGCTAAAGGGAAGGTTCATAGCAATACAGACTTACCTCAAGAAATAAGAAAAAAGCCAAATAATTAACTTAACTCTACACCTAAAGTAACTTGAAATGTAAGAAATGAAGAACCCCAGGGTTAGTAGATGGATAGAAATCTTTAAAATTATGGGAGAAATAAATGCAAAAGAACAAAAGAGACCATAGCAAAAATCAACAAAGCTAAAAACCGGTTCTTTCAGAAGATAAATAAAATTGAGAAACCGTCAGCCAGACTCATCAAGAAACAAAGGGAGAAGAATCCAATCAACAAAATTAGAAATAAAAATGGAGAAATCACAACAGACCACACAGAAATACAAATGATCATAAGAGACTATTATCAGCAACTATATGCCAATAAAATGGACAACTTGGAAGAACTGGACAAATTCTT
Organism: Oreotragus oreotragus; assembly: GCA_006410675.1. Taxonomy (NCBI): domain Eukaryota; kingdom Metazoa; phylum Chordata; class Mammalia; order Artiodactyla; family Bovidae; genus Oreotragus; species Oreotragus oreotragus. The sequence continues at coordinate 292,458 of SJYX01022628.1, forward strand.
AGAAAAGTACAACTTTCCAAAACTGAACCAGAAAGAAATAGAAAATCTTAGCAGACCCATGACAAGCACGGAAATAAAAACTGTAATCAGAAATCTTCCAGAAAACAAAAGCTCAAGACCAGACGGCTTCACAGCTGAATTCTACCAAAAATTTAGAGAAGAGCTAACACTGATCCTACTCAAACTCTTACAGAAAATTGCACAGAAAGTTAAACTCACAAACTCATGCTATGAGGCCACCATTACCTTAATACCAAAACCAAAGATGCCACAAAAAAAAAAAAAAAGAAAAGAAAACTACAGGCCAATATCACTGATGAACATAGATTCAAAAATCCTTAACAAAATTCTAGCAAACAGAATCCAACAACATATTAAAAATATCATACATCATGACCAAGTGGTCTTTATCCCAGGGATGCAAGGATTCTTCAATACTCACAAATCAGTCAATGTAATACACCACAGTAACAAATTGAAGGATAAAAACCATATGATTATCTCAATAGATGTAGAGAAAGCCTTTGACAAAATTCAACATTCATTCATGATAAAAACCCTCCAGAAAGCAGGAATAAAAAGAACATATCTCAACATAAAATATAGGACAAACTCACAGCAAACATTATCTTCAGTGGTGAAAAACTGAAAGCATTTCCCCTATAGTCAGGAACAAGACAAGGGTTCTCACTATCAAAACTACTATTCAGCATAATTTTGGAAGTTTTAGCTATGCCAATCAGAGAAGAAAAAGAAATAAAAAGAATCCAGATTGGGAAAGAAGTAAGACTTTCACTGTTTGCAGATGACATGATCCTCTACACAGAAAACCCTAAAGACTCCATGAGAAAATTACTAGAGCTAATCAATGAATATAGTAAAGTTGCAGGATATAAAATTAACACACAGAAATCCCTTGAATTTCTATACACTAACAATGAGAAAACAGAAAGAGAAATTAAGGAAACAACTCCATTCACCATTGTAACAACAACAACAAAAATAAAATATGTAAGAATATATCTACCTAACGGGGAAGGCAATGGCACCCCACCCCAGTACTCTTGCCTGGAAAATCCAATGGATGGAGTAGCCTGGTGGGCTGCAGTCCATGGGGTCGCTAACAGTCGGACAGACTGAGCGACTTCACTTTCACTTTTCTCTTTCATGCATTGGAGAAGGAAATGGCAACCCACTCCAGTATTCTTGCCTGGAAAATCCCAGGGATGGGGGAGCCTGGTGGGCTTCCGTCTATGAGATGTGTATAAGAGACAGGTATTTCACTGTTCCTATCAGAGATATATAAACACTAACCCTCAGGCTGACTTCTAGCTAAGCACAGGCGACCATGCTGGTATATCACCACTTCTTTCCCAAAACTTAAGAATGGTAGTAAAGGCCTGAACTCACAGGATAAAGAGAGAAAAAAAAATACGTAGCACAAACAGAAACAGAGGAGAGTATTATCTCAGAAGAGAGCTGAGAGGGGGAAAAGAAAATGAAAAAGCCAAGGAAGGCACAGTCTTGGATCTGAAGAGTTAAAGGAACCAGAAGTGAACCAACTGGCCCTGCAGGACCCAGAGAGAGGCATGGAGGTACCCAGGCACAGTGGAAAGCAGGGCTGAGGCCCAAGGTGGTTCGTTTAAATTCAAAAGTGCAGTGCAGTTACACCTCTGCCCAGGTTTCCTCTCTCACCCCTCTTAGCTAAACCACCCTTAAAGAACGGGAGCTGAGCTGAACTTACCTGCAGGGCCTCTCCAGTCAGGAAGGCTCTGCTGAGAAAAGCTTGAGGTAAGGCTTCAAGGCTGGGCAGGTGGGAGGTGGAGAAGGAAGGCGGGTCAACAGGGGAGTAAAAAGAAAGGGGCATCTGTGTTTCAGGCCCTCTAAGTCTGTCTTAGACAGACTATAGATATGTCTATATATATGTCTCTCTATATGTCTATATACATGTCTCTGCAACCATAGAGTAAGTTGGAATGTGCCTCCCAAGTGAGATCCACATGGATCAAGAGATAAAGCTTGATAAGATTCTCACCATGTAGGGACAGGTCCTATAAACCTGTCCTCTTATTCACTACAGTCATACTTACCGAGCAAGTTTGCTGAGGCCAAGAACTTGCTTGTTAGGAAGATAACCGATATGGACCTTCAGAGAAGAGACAGAAATCATGAACTAAGTGAAACACAGTACTTCTTTGTGATAAAAGGAAACAATACAGTAACTTACTATGTAGTTCAGCACAATGCAAACATATTTCTAAAGCATCTAGGTACTTTGATATAGAAAATGAAGCACTTGCATAAATAATTAAAAATTACATAAATGAAATAAAAGTGAAATAAGAATGATTATGAATAAAATGACAAGCTTGAAGTATGGTCGTGGTATTTCCTGGTGAAGTTAAACTCTGGACACAATTCTTAAAATCCTTCCTCTGTTGAGAGGAAACTTTCTCAGGAAAGTGCAAATTATCCCACAGTGACATTAAAATGTAGTTAAGAAAGCCTCCTTTAAATGGCTGAAACTGTAACTATAAATATTGCCATTCCACACATCATGGTGGCCTTGAATCCCACCCTGTTGCAGATCTCTGTTGCACAGAAAGAGGGTACCCATGCCCTTTGTCATGCTGGGAAGCCTCATTTTAAGCTGCTGGAGAACACCATCCTCCTGACAGGGAAAAAAGGACACAGTTACCAGTTGGGACTCAGAGTGAACTGGAATCCTCAGTCCTAAATTCTTGTGGGACCTTCTATAAGGCAAAGCCATTTCTATAATCTTAAACAGCACTGGTTAAAAAAAAAAAAAAAAGCACTGGTTAATATCTAGCATGAAAATGTTGCCTGTCTTTCAGCCAAGTGTTAAGTATGAGAGAACATTAAGTTCTCCAAAAAGATTAATAAATGATCATTCATAGGCAATCAGTTTACCTAATATAAAATGACTGATTCATTTGCATGACAATTTGCCAGCCTTAGTTGCATCTGTTCACCTAATATTTATTGTACACTTGAATAATCAGTAATTAGTCATTTTACTAGTTAGTCATTATCCTAGTATAGGTGCTATGCTTTGGATGTCTGAGAATGCCAACTCATTGCCTTCCTGGTCAGCAGAAAGAAAAAATTATGTAGCACCTGGACACTGGATATTCCAAAGAAAAATTAGAGTGGAAACTTCCCTATAGAACCAAGATACAGAAGTATCATCGAGATTTACATACTTATATGCAGAGCTATAGTTTGGTTGCACAATTTTTAGTCTTCCTTAAGATCCCATCATCTAAATGACCACTTTAGACAATCATCACTGAATAATATGTTCAAAAACAGAGCTAATAAGAACACAGACACAGAGATAATCATAGCACAAGGTAAAAGGGTAAGAGTGGAGAGAGACGGAGTACAGGATCAAGCTCCCGGGTTTGGCCCCAGCCAAGTCACTAACTCCCTATGTCTTCTTGGATAAGTCATAGCTTCCTAGGCCTAATTTTCTCACTTAAAAGGTAGTGATGAGCTCACACGTTCCCTCATTTTTTAAAATCCTGAACCCTGCTGTCACGGCCTAGCATCATTAATTGTGGAACTACCAGACCATTTATGCCTCCTGATATGATGGAAGACAGAGTTCTCAGCACCCCAATGAACTACTCTATTCTATGTTTTTAACCTTAAACTTAAGAAGTTTTAGATCGAATCTAGTATATAGAAAAATCCAAAGACTGAATGGAGAGCAAATCCAGAAACTGAGAGGCTCTATAGAGCAACTGGCCTAGTTAGTTGAGTAAGAGAATGTCATTAGGGTGGACAGGTGGGTGGCTGTCAGGGGAGACTATTTTAAAATAAGAGACTTAAGATACGTNACACAGAGTCGGACACGACTGAAGTGACTTAGCAGCAGCAGCAGCAGCAGCATATCTACCTAAAGAAACAAAAAACCTATATATAAAGACTTCATTTTTAACAGGCATATGAAAAAAATCTCTTATTCTCTGAATATCAGAATAGAAGCAGTTTTTGTTTTTGTTTTGTTTTGTTTTTAAAGAATCCTTGGTCTGAACCAACTGCTAATCTTAGAGAACCTCCTGGGAAGGCAATAGGCAACTAGGATTTGCACTGCAGACAAAAATGCTGCTAAGTGCCATTTTGGAGTTCTCTCTGTAGTCTCTTGGTGCTGGGGTCTTATTCACTTACCAGAAGATCTGTACCAGACTTAGGTACTCCCCACCACCCGTCAGTCCCACAGCCAGTAACTCTGGGACCCAACAGCATGAACCAGTGGACTGGCATCAACACTAAGCTCCCCCAGGTCCTGCAACCAACCACCCAGGACATGATCACACTCACCATGAGGCCATACCAGCTATGGGAAAGTCCTCACAACATGGTCAGGTACATCAGGAACTGGCCCTACCCACCTACATGGTGACAAAATCCCCAGGATACTCCAGACTGAGCATCCAGCAGTGTCATGACTGGGCATGCCCACCAGTAAGCCTGCAGCCAACTGACGAGGGAGGACCTGGGATACTACCAGGCTGGGGCCAGACACACTTACTGGAATGCTCACAGTAGTCAGTCCTACTACAACAGAAGGGCCCACACAGCCCATTGAGGGGACATCTCCAGAGCATGTAGCTCTGGAGGCCAGAAAAGCATGTGCTTCTGGGTCCCATAAAACATCTACATGAAGCCACTACTTCAAGACTGAGAGAAATAACCAATCAACCCAATACACAGAAATCAACAGAGAATTGAGAAAAGTGAGCAAAGGAATATGTTTCAGAATAAATAAATAAGACCAAGCCTTTTATATATTATACAGTAAAGGGAAATATGATCATTATTTTGTAATAACTTTAAATGGAGTAAACTATAAAATAATGAATCACTATGTGGCACACTAAAACTAACATCTTTCAGGAATCAAATATCCATCAGTACAAAATATAAAACCTCACCAAAGGAACTAAACAAATTGGTCATAACCTATCTACCTGAAAAAAGTTTAAGATAATTATCATAAACATGCCTAATTTATTAAAATGAATGTGTAAACAAGTAAGAATATTAATGATGAGTTTAAAAATATAAAGATGAGACAAACAGCTAAAGAATGTAAAAGTTAAATAAAAAATATATTAGAAGAGATTAACTGTAGATTAGATAGTATAGAAGATCAGCAAACTAGAAGACAAAAAAGTTAGAATTTTGTCAAGCAAAGAGAAAAGGCTACATTAGAAATATGAAAAGTTAAAAAAATATCTCATTGGTAAGGAAAATTTTCAATGAAGGTAGCAAACAAACACTTATATAGTTATTAGAAATATGATAAAAATAGTAAAACCATCTACATATGTAATAAGTAGGTAGTTCAGCCACTCAGTCATGTCTGAATCTTTGTGACCCCATGAATTGCAGCATGCCAGGCCTCCCTGTCCATCATCAACTCCCAGAGTTCACTCAGNTTTAAGATAATTATCATAAACATGCCTAATTTATTAAAATGAATGTGTAAACAAGTAAGAATATTAATGATGAGTTTAAAAATATAAAGATGAGACAAACAGCTAAAGAATGTAAAAGTTAAATAAAAAATATATTAGAAGAGATTAACTGTAGATTAGATAGTATAGAAGATCAGCAAACTAGAAGACAAAAAAGTTAGAATTTTGTCAAGCAAAGAGAAAAGGCTACATTAGAAATATGAAAAGTTAAAAAAATATCTCATTGGTAAGGAAAATTTTCAATGAAGGTAGCAAACAAACACTTATATAGTTATTAGAAATATGATAAAAATAGTAAAACCATCTACATATGTAATAAGTAGGTAGTTCAGCCACTCAGTCATGTCTGAATCTTTGTGACCCCATGAATTGCAGCATGCCAGGCCTCCCTGTCCATCATCAACTCCCAGAGTTCACTCAGACTCACGTCCATCGAGTCAGTGATGCCATCCATCTCATCCTCTGTTGTCCCCTTCTCTTCCTGCCCCCAATCCCTCCCAGCATCAAAGTCTTTTCCAATGAGTCAACTCTTTGCATGAGGTTGACAAAATACTGGAATTTCAGCTTTAGCATCATTCCTTCCACATCCCAAGGCTGATCTCCTAAGAATAGACTTGTTGGATCTCCTTGCAGTCCAAGGGACTCTCAAGAGTCTTCTCCAACACCACAGTTCAAAATAAGTAGGTAAGGAATATACAAAATATATGCAAAATTTGATGTCAAATGCATTAAATAAATATGAGGGGAGTAAAAATGTAAGTCTGTAGAATGAGACTGAAATTAGATCAACTTAAAATAGCCATGTATGAATGTGAGAGTTGAACTGTGAAGAAAGCTGAGTGCCGAAGAATTGATGCTTTTGAACTGTGGTACTGGAGAAGACTCTTGAGAATCCCTTGGACCTGTCANTTTGATGTCAAATGCATTAAATAAATATGAGGGGAGTAAAAATGTAAGTCTGTAGAATGAGACTGAAATTAGATCAACTTAAAATAGCCATGTATGAATGTGAGAGTTGAACTGTGAAGAAAGCTGAGTGCCGAAGAATTGATGCTTTTGAACTGTGGTACTGGAGAAGACTCTTGAGAATCCCTTGGACTGCAAGTAGATCCAACTAGTCCATCCTAAAGGAGACCAGTCCTAGGTGTTAATTGGAAGGACTGATGCTAAAGCTGAAACTCCAACATTTTGGCCACCTCATGTGAAAAATTGACTCATTAGAAAAGGCCCCAATGCTGCAAGGCATTGGGGACAGGAGAAGGGGACGACACAAGATGAGATGGCTGGATGGCATCACTGACTCAATGGATGTGAGTCTGAGTGAACTCTGGGAATTAGTGATGGACACGGAAGCCTGCTGTGCCAGGATTCATGGGACTGCAAAGAGTCAGAGACCACTAAGTGACTGAACTGAACTTAAAATAGCCGTATACATATCTGTGCAGGTATATACTCATATTGTTACATTGTTACATAAGAACCTCATAGTGACAACAAAATAAGAACTAATAATAGTTACACACATAAAAAGAGAAATAAATTTGAACCTAATAATAAAGATATTCATCAAATCACAAAGGAATAGGGGAATGTGAAGAAAGGGGAAGAAAGAACTGCAAAAGCAACCAAACAACAATAAACAAACTAGCAATATGTACACATCTATCAGTCACTAACTTTTCCCCTCTGGATTTTCCAAGAGAGTTCCAGAAAAACATCTAGTTTCTGCTTTATTGACTATGCCAAAGACTTTGAATGTGTGGCTCACAACAAACTGTGGAAAATTCTTAAAGAGATGGGAATACCAAATCATCTGACCTGCCTCTTGAGAAATCTGTATGCAGGTCAAGAAGCAACAGATAGAACTGGACACGGAACAATGGACTGGTTCCAGACTGAGAAAGGAGTATGTCAAGGCTGTATATTGTAACCCTGCTTATTTAACTTGTATATAGAGTATATAATGTGAAATGCCAGGCTGGATGAAGCACAAGCTGGAATCAAGATTGCTGGGAGAAATATCAGTATCTCAGATACACAAATGACACCACCCTTATGGCAGAAAGTGAAGAGGAGCTAAAGAGTCTCTGGGTGAAAGTGAAAGAGGAGAGTGAAAAAGCTGATTTAACAGTCACCATTCCAAAAACTAAGAACATGGCATCTGGTCCCATCACCTCATGGCAAATAGATGGGGAAACGATGAAATGGTGACAGACTTTTTTTTTTTCTCCCAAATCACTGCAAATGGTGACTGCAGCTATGAAAATAAAGATGCTTGTTCCTTGAAAGAAAAGCTATGACCAACCTAGACAGCCAATTAAAAAAACATTACTTTGCCAACAAAGGTCCATCTAGTCTAAGCTATGTTTTTTTCCAGTAGTCATGTAAGGATGTGAGTTAGAGTATAAAGAAATGGTTTCTATAAACATATAATCTGTTTTTTAATATAAATTTATGTATTTTAATTGGAGGTTAATTACTTTACAATATTGTATTGGTTCTGCCATACATCAACATGAAACATACAATCTTTTAAGACTGAGTCATGAAAAACAGAAAAACTTAAAGGAGCAATTGCTAGTAATGAAACTGAATCAGTAATTCACAAACTTCCCCAAAACAAAAGTCCAGAAACAGACAGCTTCACAAGGAAATGTTACCAAATATTTAACTAAGAGATAATAGTTACCTTTATCAGACTATTCAAAATATTGAGGAGGAATATGGCTCTGAATGCTTTTTATAAGGTCAATATTACCCTGGTACCAAAACCAGAAAAGAAAAAAAAAAACACAAAATAAAAGTACAGCCCAATATTCCTGGTGAACATAAATTCAAATATTCACAAAATATTAGCAAACCATATTCATTAACACATTTAAAAGATCATACACCAAGTGAGATCCAGGGATACAAAGATGGTTCAACATCAAATCAGTCAATGTGTCATACCACAAATTAAAACAAAGAATAAAAAGCATATGATCTTCTTTACTGATGCAGAAAAAAAATGCATTGGACAAAATTCAACATATTTTAACATTAAAAAATTCAGCAATCTAGAAATAAGACATTTATCCAGCATAGTAAATGATCAATTATTAAAATACACTATAAATGTCATAGTTAACTGTAGAAAACTGACAGCTTTCTTTTAAAATCAGGGACAAGACAGGATGCTTACTTGTGTCACTTTAATTTATTCTAGCACTACAAGCCCTAGCTAGAATGATTAGACCACAAAAAGGAATCATATATATCATCCAAATTATAAAGGAATATGTTAAATTGTTTCTGATTGCAAGTAGTAAATACTATATGTAGAACAACATAAAGAATTCACAAAATGACACCTTGAAATAATAAACAAATACAATGATTTTGCAGGCTTCAAAATCTGCATACAAAAATTGGTTGCATGTGTATACAGTAACAACTAACCATCTGAAAAAGAAATTAAGAAAACAATCACATTTACAATAGCATCAAGAATAAGATATGTATACAGAAACAAACAAGGATCTAAAATAATTGCTCACTAAAAATGCAAAAAAAATTGTTAAGAGGAATTAAAGATGACATAAATATATAAAAATAATTTCCATATGCATGGTTTGGGAAAAAAATGATAAAATGCTTGTATACCCAAAGTGACCCACAGATTTAATGTAATCCTTATCAGTATCCCAATGACATTTTGAAGAAATAGAAAAAAAAAATCCTAAAATTAATATAGCACAAAGAACCTCAATAAATTAAATAGCACAAAGAACCTCAAATGCTCAAAACAATCATGAAAACGAACAATGCTTGATACCTCATATTTTCTGACTCTAAATCTTGGAAATGCACTGTAATTAAAGCAGTACAGTATAGGCATAAAGAGAGACACATAAAACAATGGAACAGAAAAGAAAACCTCTGAACTAAGCCATGCATGTTTGCATGCTAAGTCCCTTCAGTCATGTCTGACTCTTTGTGACCCTATGGACTGTATTCTGTTCATGTGATTTTCCAGGAAAGAATACTGGAGTGGGTTGTCATGCCCTCCTCCAGGAGATCTCCCTGATCCAGGATAAAACGATGTCTCATGTCTCCTGCACTGGCTGACAGATTCTTTATCACTGGTGCCACCTGGGAAGCAGAGAACAAAGCTTGCATGTACAACAAAATGATCTTGGATGAAGATATAAAACTAAACAATGGGAAGAAGATACCTGCTTAACAAATAATGTTGAGAAACTGTATATTCACACACAAAAGAATCAAATTAAACCGTTACCTTATGCCACACACAAGAGTCTACACAATATAAAGATTTAAATTTAACACCTGAAACTATAAAACCTCTAGAAGAAAATAGAAGAGAAAATCTTCAAAACATTGATCTTGACAAGATTTCTTGGATCTAATAACAAAAGCAAAACTCTAACAGAAAAAACGTGTCCCCAGTGGTTCAGTAGTAAAACATCCGTCTACAATGCAGGATATTGGCAGAAGTTGTGGGTTTATTCCCTGGGTCAGGAAAGATCTCTTGGAGGAGGAAATGGCAACCCACTGCAGTATTCTTGCCTGGCAAATCTCGTGGACAGAAGAGCCCGTGAGTCACATACCATGGGGTCACAAAAGAGTCAGACAAGATTTAGAGACTAAACAACAAAACAAGAAAGCAAACATAAACATGTGAATCCATATAAAATAATAAAACTTTTGTATATAGAAAAGGAATCAATCAGCTGAGTAAACTGACAACAGACATAAAGGAAAAATATATTTGGAAATCATATATCTTATGAGAGGATAGTATCTGAAATCTGTAAGAAACTGCTACAATTCAATGGCAACAAGTACATAAATAAATACATAGATGATAGATAGTCTACTTTCAAAATTAGCAAAGGAATTGAATAGTCATCTATCCAAAGACATACAAATGGCCAACAGGTATATAAAAAGATGGTCAACATCACCAAAATCTAGATCAAAACCACAATGAACTATCATCTAACTCATGTTAAGATGATCTTTGTTTAAGAGAAGGAAAGAAAGAAGAGAAAGAGAAAGAAAACAGATGCCAGTGAGTGTGTGGACAATTTTGGAACTCTTGTGCACTATTTTGTTTTGTTTTGTAATGTAAAACAGTGCAGTCATTTAGGAAGAAAGTATGAATACTTTAAAAAGAAATTAAAACAAAAGTGCTATAAGGCACAACAATCCAACCTCTGGTTATTTAGATGAAAGAAATTAAAACAGAATCTTGAAAAAATATTTGCATTCCCATATTTATTGAAGCATTATTCCTACTATCCAAAAGTTTGAAGGAACCTAGATGACCATTAGAGAAATAAGCTGACAGAAAATGGGATACTTTTGAGCCTTAAAAAGAAAGGAAATTCTGCCATAGTCCACAACGTGGATGAACTTTGAAGACCGTATGCTTTGTTATATGAGCCAAACACAGAAGAACAAATACAACCTGATACCAGATATAAGAAGAACCTAAAATTGTGAAAGCAGAAAGTAGTTGTTGCTAGTAGCTTGGGTGAAGGGAAAATAGGGTTTAATGTTCAGTAAGTATCTATTATTTCATTCATGCAAGAGGAACATATTCTAGAGATCTGCTGCAAAAAAAAATTTTGAAAACTGTTAATAGTAGTTTCCTGCACTCTTGAATAATTAAGAGGGTGAAGTGAAGTTGCTCAGTCATGTTCGACTCTTTGTGACCCCATGGATAGCCTACCAAGCTCCTCTGTCCATGGGAGTTTCTAAGCAATAGTACTGGAATGGATTGCCATTTCCTTCTCCAGGGGATCTTCCCAACCCAGGGATTGAACCCAGATCCCCTGCATTGTAGACAGAAGCTTTACCTGTCTACAGGTAAAGAGGGTAATTAAGTGCTGGGAGCCAGTATGGGAGATCCCACTCATGACAAGGTCATGCAGAGAGGCCTGATGGGCAAGGCGAGTCAGGTCTCAAGGGATTCTCTGTCTGAGCATCCACCCCGAAACTAAAATCTGTCTATTTACTCTCTGCTATACTATACTTTTCTGACATTACCAACTTTTCTCTGGAAAGAGTTAATTCAGAGCTCCAGTTAACAGTCTCCTGCATATAAGAAGAATGTCTCGGCTTAAACCCCTTTGATGGCTTTCTAACTTATCTGGCTGGTCTGTCTGGACTTTCCAACTTATGGATTGTTTACAGCCCCCAACCGTGAGAGGCATGAAGCTTCAGTTCAGTTCAGTTCAGTTCAGTCGCTCAGTCATGTCCGACTCTTTGCGACCCCATGAATCGCAGCACGCCAGGCCTCCCTATCCATCACCATCTCCCGGAGTTCACTCAGACTCACGTCCATCGAGTCAGTGATGCCATCCAGCCATCTCATCCTAGGTCGTCCCCTTCTCCTCCTGCCCCCAATCACTCCCAGCATCAGAGTCTTTTCCAATGAGTCAACTCTTTGCATGAGGTGGCCAAAGTACTGGAGTTTCAGCTTTAGCATCATTCCTTCCAAAGAAATCCCAGGGTTGATCTCCTTCAGAATGGACTGGTTGGATCTCCTTGCAGTCCAAGGGACTCTTAAGCATCTTCTCCAACACCACAATTCAAAAGCATCAATTCTTCGGCCCTCAGCTTTCTTTATAGTACAACTCTCACATNATTCCTTCCAAAGAAATCCCAGGGTTGATCTCCTTCAGAATGGACTGGTTGGATCTCCTTGCAGTCCAAGGGACTCTCAAGAGTCTTCTCCAACACCACAGTTCAAAAGCATCAATTCTTCGGCACTCAGCTTTCTTCACAGTCCAACTTTCACATCCATACATGACCACAGGAAAAACCATAGCCTTGACTAGGCGGACCTTAGTCGGCAAAGTAATGTCTTTGCTTTTGAATATACTATCCAGGTTGATCATAACTTTTCTTCCAAGGAGTAAGCATCTTTTAATATCATGGTTGCAGTCACCATCTGCAGTGATTTTGGAGCCCCAAAAAATAAAGTCTGACACTACTTCCACTGTTTCCCTGTCTATTTCCCATGAAGTGATGGGACCGGATGCCATGATCTTCGTTTTCTTAATGCTGAACTTTAAGCCAACTTTTTCGCTCTCCTCCTTCACTTTTATCAAGAGGCTTTTTAGCTCCTCCTCACTTTCTGCCATAAGGGTGGTGTCATCAGCATATCTGAGGTAGTTCTGTCTATTTACCATATGGGAGTGACATGTTGTCAGACTTGATTTTTGCCAGTCTGATGGATGTAAAGTGGTACCTCATTGTGATTATTAATATTATTTTTTTTACCCTTTTTTGATTACTAGTGAAATAGAGAGGGCTTCCCAGGTAGCTCAATGGTAAAGAATCTCTCTGCCAGTGCAGGAGACACTGGGACATATGAGCTCGATACCTGGGTCAGTAAGATCCCCTGGAGGAGGAAATGGCAACTCACTCCAGTATTCTTGCCTGTAAAATCCCATGAAGAGAGGAGCCTGGCAGGCTTCAGTCCATGGGGTCACAAAGAGTCAGATATGGCTGAGCAACAGTGCATGCAGCACGCACTTAGATTGAGGTGGTGTAGTTATTCATATTTAATGATCATGCTGGTTTTCTTTCCTATAAATTGCTATCTATATTCTTACTCATTTTCTATTAAGTTGTCTTTTTCTTATTGATTGGTAGTAGTTATTTATGAATTTTAGATGAGAATTCTATCATGCTTCCCAAATATTTTCCCCCAATATTGTTTCTTGTATCTTTCATTGAATCCATTTGTCAATATTTTAATCTATGTCTTGTGCTAAATATCTTTAAAATTTTTTTAAGTTTATCTTAGTATATTTAGGTTTTAATCTCCTTTGCTATAAGGAGATTGGAATAAACGTGTATACGTGTTTAAAATAATGAGGTATTTATCTTTTTTGTTTTATAATTGCAAATTATTCCATCTATATAGAAAAGCGTAAAATAGATTTTTTTAAAAATGCATTGTTACAATACCATTTATTGAGTAGTTTATTATTCCCAATGAACTTTAAACACTGCCTCTGTCATATATCACACTTCCATAGATGCATGCATTTCGGGCCTCTAGTATATTCTTAGGCTTTTACGTGTTGATTTATTTGTTTCTTAGGTTTTTAAATAATAAAACAGATATATAAACTTCCCTGGTGGCTCAGACAGTAGAGAATCTGTCTGCAATGTTGGAGACCTGGGTTCTATCCCTAGGTTGGGAAGATCACTTGGAGAAGTAAATGGCAAGCCACTCCAGTATTCTTGCCTGGAGAATTCCATGGAGAGTGAAGCCTGGTAGGCTGCAGTTCATGGGTCACAAAGAATCAGATACGACTGAGCAACTAACACTTTCACTTCACTTTCCTAAATAAGCATTAGTTTACATTATCCATACATCTCTCATATTCATAGTGAAAGCAAAAAAAAAAAAAGAACGAATTCAGAATTAGTTCTCCAGAATAACTCCAGAAAGAATGAAGAGCCAGAGCCAAGCAAAAACAACACCCAGTCGTGGATGTGACTGGTGATGGAAGTAAAGCCCTATGCTGTAAGAACAATATTCCATAGAAACCTGGAATGTTAGGTCCAGGAATCAAGGTAAATTAGAAGTGGTCAAACAGGAGATGACAAGAGTGAACAATGAAATTTTAGGAATCTTGAATTTAACTAAGATGACCATTATACCTACTAGTGTGGACAAGAATCCCTTAGAAGAAATGGTGTACCATCATAGTCAACAAAAGAGTCCAAAGTGCAGTACTTGGGTGCATTCTAAAAAATGACAGAATGATCTCTGTTTGTTTCCAAGGTAAACCATTCAATATCACAGTAATCCAAGTCTATGCCCCAAACAGTAATGGTGAAGAAGCTGAAGTTGAAAGGTTCTATGAAGACCTAAAAGACCTTCTATAATTAATGCCCCCCAAAGATGTCCTTTTCATTATAGGGGGCTGGAATNACAGAATGATCTCTGTTTGTTTCCAAGGTAAACCATTCAATATCACAGTAATCCAAGTCTATGCCCCAAACAGTAATGGTGAAGAAGCTGAAGTTGAAAGGTTCTATGAAGACCTAAAAGACCTTCTATAATTAATGCCCCCCAAAGATGTCCTTTTCATTATAGGGGGCTGGAATGCAAAAGTAGGAAGTCAAGATATACTTGGAGTAACAGGCAAATTTGGCCTTGGAATACAAAATGAAACAGATCAAAGGCTAATAGAGTTTTGCCAAGAGAAGGCACTGATCATAGCAAACACCCCCTTCCAACAACACAAGGGAAGACTCTACACATGGACATCACCTGATGGTCAATACCAAAATCAGATTGATTATATTCTTTGCATCCAAAGATGGGGAAGCTCTATACAGTCAGCAAAAACAAGACCGAGAGTTGATTGTGGCTCAGAGCATGAACTCCTTATTGCCAAATTCAGACTTAGATTGAAGGAAGAAGGGAAACCACTAGACCTTTCAGGTATGACCTAAATCAAATCCCTTAATTATTATACAGTGGAAGTGACAAATAGATTCAAAGGATTAGATCTGACAGACAGAGTACCTGAGGAACTGTGGATGGAGGTTCATGATACTGTACGGGAGGCAGGTATCAAGACCATCCCCAAGAAAATCAGAGATACCAAGGGAACATTTCATGTAGATGGTCACAATAAAGGACAGAAATGGTATGGACCTAACAGAAACACAAGATATTAAGAAGAGGTGGCAAGAATACACAGAAGAACTATACAAAAAAGATCTTCATGACCCAGATAACCACGATGGTATGATTACTCACCTAGAGCCAGACATCCTGGAATGTCAAGTCAAGTGGGCTTAGGAAGCATCACTACGAACAAAACTAGTGGAGGTGATGGAATTCCAGTTGAGTTGTTTCAGATCCTAAAAGATGATGCTGTGAAAGTACTGAATTCAATATGCCAGCAAATTTGGAAAACTCAGCAGTGGCCACGGGACTGGAAAAGGTCAATTTTTGCTCCAATCCCAAAGAAAGGCAATGTCAAAGAATGTTCAAACTACCATTCAGTTGCACTCATCTCACATGCTAGCAAAGTAATGGTCAAAATTCTCCAAGCCAGGCTTCAACAGTATGTGAACTGTGAACTTCCAGATGTTCAAGCTAGATTTAGAAAAGGCAGAGGAACCAGAGATCAAATTGCCAACATCCGCTGGATCATTGGAAAAGCAAGAGAGTTCCAGAAAAACATCTATTTCTGCTTTATTGACTACGCCAAAGTCTTTGACTGTGTGAGTCACAACAAACTGTGGAAAATTCTGAAAGAGATGGGAATACCAGACCACTTGACCTGCGTCCTGAGAAATCTGTATGCAGGTCAGGAAGCAACAGTTAGAACTGGACATGGAACAACAGACTGGTTCCAAATAGGAAAAGGAGTACGTCAAGGCTGTATATTGTCACCCTGCTTATTTAACTTCTGTGCATATTGGTTGGTTGGTTGGTTGATTTAGTTGCTAAGTCATGTCTGACTCTTGTGACCCCACAGACTGTAGCCTGCCAGGCTTCTCTGTCCATAGGATTCTCCAGGCAAGAATATGGGAGTGGGTTGCCATTTCCTTCTCCAGGAGACCTTCCTGACCCAGGAATCGATCCTGGGTCTCCCGCATGGCAGGCAGATTCTTTACCGACTGAGCTATGAGGGAAGCATCAGGCAAAATGCCAGGTTGGTTAAAGCACAAGTTGGAATCAAGATCACTGGGCGAAATATCAATAACCTCAGATATGCAGATGATACCACCCTTATGACAGAAAGCTAAGAACTAAAGAGCCTCTTGATGAAAGTGAAAGAGGAGAGTGAAAAGTTGGCTTAAAGCTCAACATTCAGAAAATTAAGATCATGGCATCTGGTCCCATCACTTCATGGCAAAAGATGGAAACTTTTTTCCACTTCATGGGAAACAATGGAAACAGTGAGAGACTTTGTTTTCTTGGGCTCCAAAATCACTGCAGATAGGACTGTAGCCATGAAATTAAAAGACGCTTGCTCCTTGGAAGAAAAGCTATGACCAACCTAGACAGCATATTAAAAAGCAGAGACATTACTTTGCTGACAAAGTCCTTCCAATCAAAGCTATGGTTTTTCCAGTGGTCAAGTATGGATGTGAGAGTTGGTCTATAAAGAAAGCTGAGTGCCAAAGAATTGATGCTTTTGAACTGTGGTGTTGGAAAAGACCCTTGAGGGTGCATTGGACAGCAAGGAGATCCAACCAGTCCATCCTAAAGGAAATCAGTCCTGAATATTAATTGGAAGGACTGATGTTGAAGCTGAAACTCCAATACTTTGGCCACCTGATGCAAAGAACTGACTCATTAGAAAAGACCCTGATGCTGGGAAAGATTGAAGGTGGGAGGAGAAGGGGACAACAGAGGATGAGTTGGTTGGATGGCATCACTGACTCAATGGACATGAATCTGGGTAAGCTCCAGGAGTTGGTGATGGACAGGGAAGCTTAGAGTGCTGTAGTCCATGGGGTCACAAAGAGTCACACGCTACTGAGTGACTGAACTGAACTGAATTGAGAATTATTTTAAGAAATTTATATTCTGCTTAATGGCAAATTACTGCATAATGCTAAATTACTTAAGCTCTTCTCCTAAGGAGAATTAACAAAAATGCTTGTTTTCAACACTTCATAAAAACCATTGAAAAATGACTAATTATTATAACAATAGAAAAGGAAAATTATATTATTTACTTAGGAATTATTGTATACCAATGATGAATGTTGAATAAAAGAGGATGGTTAAACAAAAATTATATTCAGAACAGTGGCTTCGGATTAAAGATATTCTAAGAAATTACCTAGTTACATAAACTAGGTATGTATTTGTTCTTTAAAGATATTTATAGTATTAAATTATTATAGATTTTAATGAGAATTCATTGAGACAAAAGTATTTAAAGCTAAAAATGAAAAACAGTTAAAAATATTCTTCATTAAAATACTTTTACAACAAAATTGATTAGGTCAGTTTATCTTTTGTGAGGGACACACCCTGAAATGGCTCTCTGTGAGTCATGCCCTGTTAAATGCCCTCTCCTTCCGGGTGGGCAAACCTGAGACTCGCTTCTGAATAATAGAATATAGCAAAAGTGATTAGATGTCACCCTCTCATTACACAACATTACTTGAGACTTCATCTTAGAACACTTGAATGAGAAACTTTCCTACTAGCTTTCTAGAGGCAAACTGATATAGTGTGAAGTGCTCATAATGAGGGTCATGCAGCAGGGAACGGTAGGTGGTGTCTGGAAGAACCTTAAGCAGCAGCAAGAAAATTAATTCTACCAATAAGCTGAGGGAGCTTAAGTATTTTAAGATTGTCAAAAAGTTTGTAAATTTACAGAAGAAACTAAATATCTTGATATGAACCACTATACTTTAAACTGTTCTTATTCATTAAAAAAATAATAATTCTTTGCAGGAGAGTGGTGGATATCTGACTTATTTAGACAGATTCTTTCGTACAAAGCATTCTTCCATGAAGATGATAATGTGTCCTGAAACAAACTAAAGACTTCTTATATAGTCTTGTTATTGGACATGGATTTTATCTTAACTTCTGAAATCTAATATTATTACAGTAGCAGTCTTTTTATTTCTATATGTCCTGAATAAGGAATTAATTACTTTTGACATTTCCGTCTTTGGCTTTTCCACTCCTGTGCTTTGAGCACTCATGTGTTAAACTCCCTTTTTCATTGTGATTCATTTTAATTTATTTCTGAAAATTCTCCATTTAAAACATTTACATTAAGAATGAAATTTTAATTGTTTTATTTTATTTATTTATTTATTTATTCTACTTATGTGAAGATATTCCCTTGGCCTGGTCAGTTGAAAACCTGCTCAATCAGCATCGTCTACAGGGACGGGCAACATAGTTCATGATCATTTCAGTGTAACTTGTTTTCCACTTGTAAGCATCCCAGTCTTCTTGAATCTAAACCACTGTCTTTGTCAAACTGGTAGTTTGGTTTGATGTCTTTTTTGTGTAGAAATGAGTGCTCTGTCTGATGCAAAAGAAACAAAGGGTGGCATAGCTGGCCCCAAGAAACTGTCACACTGGAGAGAGACAACAACAAATAAAAAGAGACGTTTTAACACCTACAGCAGCTCTTTTAAACATGCCCATGCTGGAGCTCCTGACTCTCCCCAACCTGCTCCCTCTCTTCCATCTCTTGGTGAAGTATTATATAAGAAGCTTCCAGTACCGTTAAGGCCTCTTAAGGACTAATCTACCCTACTGCCTAGGGTTTCCCTGGTAGCTCAGTGGTAAAGAACCCACCTGCCTGTGCAGGAGACACAGGTTCAATCCCTGGGTCAAGAAGATCTCCTGGAGAAGGAAATGGCAACCCACTCCAGTGTTTTTGCCTGGAAAATTCCATGGACAGAGGAGCCTGGCAGGCTACAGTCAGTGGGATCACAAAAGAGTCGGGCATGAATTAGAGACTAACCAACAACAAAAAGGAGCTTCTCTGAGAACCTTCATCCCTTTAATTACACTTCCTCCTTGACCCAAGCTCCCCTTCCATTCTTCCTTCTCAAAGCTTCTGTTTTGCTTTCTGGAACGCCCAGCTTCTGGTGAACAAATTGCTGTTTCCCTTTCCTCTGAATATTCCTTCTGCTTCCTTCTCTCTAATGAATCACTCATGCCTTTGAAGACTTTGCTTTGTTTTTAACGTTCTTAAAAGAGGTCTGCTCCTCCTTCTGAGGGAAGGAGCTGGTCAATGCCCTGTCATTTTGTGTGTTCACAACTGATTCCAGGTAGCTCTGTCACTGTCCTATTAAAGCCCTCATTTTGTAGAGGGTTGTAATAGCTGTAGGAACAGGGCTGCCCTCTACTCCTACTTTGTTACAGTCTACTGACATGAAGTAAAGGCGCCTTTTGGCACTTTGATCAATTTCCCCTAAACACAAGTTCTGCCACCATCCCAGGTCACTTGAAGGAGAGGACAAAGGATCCATTCAGGACTAGCCTCTCAGTCCCTTCCTCTCTCCCTCTCCAGTGACGTTTCTAAACTCTCATCTGCCAGTCCCTTCATAACTACATTGTTCTGCCTCTGGACACTAATGTCCCATTCTTGGATTGTTTCACCACCTTTCAGCCTGTTGAGAATGAAGAACCAGTTATTTTGGAATATTAGGAATCCTAATAGTCACCTGATAGCTAATCTTTAATGGTAGCAAATCTTTAATCTTCAATGGTCCCATTTCAAGACAATATTGTTTCCAAGACTGCTTTACTTTAGAACCAAGTTCCTTGTGAATATGTTACAAATGTCCCTATCAGTGGTCCTGCTTAATCCCTCATTGTCACTGAGATGAAATATTGCCTTTTCTCTGCTTTCCTAGAAACTTTTTCTTGTTTCACATCTGAGTTCCTTAATAATGTGGATTTCTGTTTTATTCTTCCTGTTTACATGGTACATGTATTTTAGAAGTGACAATAGTCTTCATAATTTAAAGAATTATTGAATTTTAGAACTTGTTTAAAGAAAATAGAATCCAACCTCCTTGAATTATTCATGAGGAAGCCTAGAGAATTTAAGAGACTTATCTAGTATAACAAGTTAGTCACAAACCAGGGTCTGTCCCTATTCCAATACTATCCCATCCTTCTATCTGTATAATAATCTTCAGGATGGATGAGGAGAAGAAGACCTTAGTGGGGTGAAAGGAGTGACAACAAGCACTAGGGAGCAGAGAGGAGAGTCATTTAATAAGAAAACAGAATGTGGTTTCTAGATGTAAATATGAGAGAACAGTGTTGATCAAAGTTAAAACTAAGTTTGTTTGTTTGTTTGTTTGTTTTCTGTTTTTGTGTTGTTTTTGTCTGGTTTTGGTATCAGAGTGATGGTGGCCTCGTAGAATGAGTTTGGAATTTAAATTATTAGAATTTTTGAAGACAACAATCTTAGAGGGATTGTTATTTGGTCTATCATGAGTGGTTTTTTTTCTTTTGATTGCTTAGTTTTTATCTATAGTCATGAAATTTAGAACCTATAATTTTATTACTATATTATCAATAGTATTGTTAGAACTAATATATATTGAGTCTGTACTGTGATCCAAAGTATTGTCTGTTATATGCATAATCTTATTAAATTCTTGCTGCCACTTATTGAGGAAGGCAATATATTTCCCTTCAGTTTACAGATGAGGAAACTGAAGAATGGAGAGATTAAACATTTCCAATTATACACACTGCTGGTAAGTGACAGACCAGGAAGCTGGGCTGAGGTAGTCTGATCCCAGAGCCTCTGCTCTATTCAGTAGGTTGTTGTGGACATAAGAGCTGATGCTTGTTGAGAGAGCAGGCCTGGGCTTAGAAATTTGGGAGTTATCTGCCCAGAGATAAGCTATGAGAATATATATGTTCTCTATGGAAATCTATAAAAAGGGGAGACTTGGTGTTTAGAACTAAACCTTGGAGGCAATTCACAATTAGGAGGAAGGGAAATATTAAACACATAAATTAGTCAACAAACCAGCAGATACTGGTTGGAGAATGAAAAAGAGATCCTGCCCCACTGTGTGGGGGCAAGCTAACTGCAAGTTAACTGCAGAGAGAGTTTTGAGAACTGAATGATATTCTGTATCCATGGCTATAGAAACATCAAGGAGAAGGAGACTAGGGGAAAAGGTGTTGACCTGATTCATAATGAAGAAGTTGGTGATGGCTGAGAGAATTTTGACAGTATAGGTGGAAAAATGTTTCATATGTGTGGAGTTGAATTGTAACACAGAAAAATTTGGCAGTGACATGGATCAAGTGAAAATAAAGACTGGGTGGTCTCTCTTAAGGAAAATGAGTCCGGTGTATATTGGACAGTAGAGAAGAAAAGGTTGAAGATGTTGGCCGAGAAGGAGGAAAGTATGAGAGGAAGGTCTCTTTTCAGTAACAGGAGCTAGATCAAAGTTAAAAATGGAGAGAATGGAGAGAAGGGTCAAATTAGTATTAGAAGCTGGAAATGTGTAAAGGTGGTGAAAAATGTTTCTCTAGGGATTTATGCCAAGTAGCCATGATCTCAGGGAATTTTAACTTGTGGTCACTGGCTGAGGGTAGAGACTGAGGAAATGACCTGAAGGAGAGAATGAAAACTTTGAAATCCTATACCATTTTCCCCCTCCTGTGTGGAAGTCATTTGCCACATGCATTTTGCTCCGTTAAACTATAAGTTCTTTGAGAGCAGAGTTGGTCTTATTCTTTTATCCTTTATTGCCTAGCAAAATGTTCTGCATATAGTATGTTTTTGTTAAACTGGGCTGAATTTAAATGAACTGAGTGACTGAAATGATTGCTTAAAGCAGCAAGAGCTCCCTTGAAGTTGGACTGGGTGAATATGAGGTGTGACCAGTTAGTAGAGCTCTGTGTTTAACTGCAGCTGTATGCTGAGTGAAGTAAGTGAAAGTCATTTAGTTGTTCAGTGTCTGACTCTTTGAAACCCCATGGACTATACAGTCCATGGAATTCTCAAGACCAGAATACTGGATTGGGTAGCCGATCCCTTCTCCAGGAGATCGTCCCAACCCAGGATCGAACCCAGGTCTCCTACGCTGTAGGTGGATTCTTTACCATCTGAGCCACCAGGAAAGCCCTCGGACCCAGGAAAAGATGGGGGAAAGCAGAGCGGGCTAGCAGGGAACACAGAAGGTCTGGGTTGATGATGGGGTTGTGGTGGATCATGCATCCAGGTAGGATAAGGAAGTTGCTGTTGCTGAGGGTGGACTAACAACAGAAACAGTGAGGGATGCTGGGTTGATGGGTCACTTGATGGAGATAAGAAATTGTCCATTTTTAACAAAGAAGTTGTCATTATAGAGCATTGACAACATGTTTTAGTTTATTGTTTGGTTGACCAGGTAAAGATTTTTATATACACATGCACGCACATATGTGTATATGTTATAGATACACATACAGGGGACGCAGTGCATAAGAAAAGTAGAGGAATAATTGAAAGATTATTTAAAACAATAGAAATTGTGGCACNTTGTTTGGTTGACCAGGTAAAGATTTTTATATACACATGCACGCACATATGTGTATATGTTATAGATACTGCAAGTCAATAAATCAACCTTTTGAATTTTTAATTATTTTGAAGAGATTATAAAGTATACTATATTGCAACCAGAGATATCTCAGTTCACTAAGTCAATCCTGAAGGAAATCAGTCCTGAATATGCATTGGAAGGACTGATGCCAAAGCTGAAGCTCCAATAATTTGGCCACCTGATGCGAAGAACTGACTCATTGGAAAAGACCCTGATAGCTGGGAAAGACTGAAGGCAGGAGGAGAAGGGGACGACAGAGGATGAGATGGTTGGATGGCATCACTGACTCAATGGACATGAGTTTGAGCAAGCTCCGGAAGTTGGTGATGGACAGGGAAGCCTGACATGCTGCAGTCCATGGGGTCGCAGAGTCAGACCTGACTGAGTGACTGAACTGAACTGAAGGCAATATATGTTTTACTATTCTTAATTTCTGCATGATGGGTTCAGGGAGAATTGAATATACATCCGTCCACCCATCCATCCAGATACGCTAACAGCTGTTATAAAATAGTGGCAAACATATGTTCAATTCTTATTAAAGTGTGCTTCTAATGCTTAGAAATATTATCTGTTTTAAATCTAAATGAGATAGGTATTATCTTCCATTCAATTTTATAGATAGGAAACTGCACCAAGGCACAGAGAAAATTTTGCCTATGGTTACTCTGCTATTTAGAAGTAATGTGAGAATCGAAGCAAAGAAGACTGATCATAAGTGTATTCTTAACTTCATTATAGCTTATCCCCTGGCTGGCCCTTAAATACTGCATTTCAGTAAAATGTAAAAGGACAATAAGTTAGTTCTTTGGTTTAGGCATTCTAGATTAGCTTCTCATATTGGAAAGAAATCTAGCATTTAGTATACTGAACATAAATGGTCCAACAATTGAAATGGATTTGTATACAATTTGATGGTATAATCATTGCAGCAAATTTTGGTTCCATTTGGGCACACACACACATTCAAGTGTACTGTTTTCTCTGAAAATTTATAGGAATGGTTCTCATATATCTCCTCATAAATAATTTAGGACAAAAAATTTATTTTGTGATAGGCAGTTGGAAATCTCCTTTTGAATTTTACCAGGAACCCCAGCTCAGCATTTCCAAAACTTATCATCATACCCCGAGTGAAGCTCCTTCCCTCAATGAAAAGCATCACCAGCCACCAATTGCCCGAGCAGAAACCTACACATCATCCATACTGTTTCCTCACTTCCAACAATTAACTTCTAAGACACCGTAAGTCCATCAACTTCTTGAAAACTTCCCTTGCCTTCAAATGTGTTACCTTTCCTTCAGTTTTAGCACATTTTACATGCTGGTGTTCTTTCTAAAATACTTTCTTATCCTGTTCTTGGTCTGTTTAAAATCCTTGATAGGTATGTCATTCCTTAGCCTGGGCTGTAAATATCCCATGTTCCATCCTCCGTGTCTTTCCGGATACATGTTTTTTTTGGTCAGCCTACACTCCACTTCTCTCATCCCCTCTGACATATTATGCTTGTTCATCCAAGTCTTGCCTGTGAAGTTTCCTTGTGTGTGTGAGTTCTAAGTCACTTTAGTCATGTCCGACTCTGTGACCCTATGGACTGTAGCCTGCCAGGCTCCTCTGTCCATAGGGTTCTCTAGGCAAGAATACTAGAGTGGGTTACCATGCCCTCCTCCAGGGTAAGGTCCCAACCTAGGGATCGAACCTGCATCTCTTATGTCTCTTGCATTGGCAGGTGGGTTCTTTACCACTAGTGCCACCTGGGAAGCCCATGAAATTTCCTTAAACTAGGATATTTTCTCTTTGCCCCACTAACTCCTACTGATCCTTAAAGTCTTGGCTTAGATGTCAGCCATGGTATCATTTCCTCCTGCAAGGCTTTCCTGACTTCCCACTTTTTATTAGAGGGCTGTTCTGTGTGTCTTACACACACACACACAACACACACACACACACACGTGTACACATACAGGGGACGCAGTGCATAAGAAAAGCAGAGGAATAATTGAAAGATTATTTAAAACAATAGAAATTGTGGCACAAGTTGAGAACCAGTTTCTTCTATTTCTTTTACTTCCTCTAAAGCAAACTTTTATCTTCTCTGCAGGAAGCGTATTCTGGGACTTTCTGATCAGAAATGACACTTCCCTGAATATCTGTTTGGTGTCTCTTCCTCTTCTCCTTTGGGAATGACCATTGTTGGTCTTTCATCCAACAGTTGGGCTCACAGCAGGTTGTATTTTGGTTCTTTTTTGACTTCTGAAAACAGCAGTTGGCTAGAACATACATATTTGATTTATTGTCTCTGTGACAAGACATTTAAGCCACTTCAATGAACCAAATGAAAAACAAAGATGTTAAAAACAAGTCTAATTAAATAATTTAGCTATGCTTTGATAGGAATCATTCAAATTCATATTCATTGGCAACTAAAGAGTAAAGCATTGGCATAACTATTTCTACATTGAATAAAAATACTGTTTCCCTTCCAAATGATGCTATTTGATGAGGACATTTTATTTGTATGCCTATATCCATTAATGACTAAGAATATTTCATTAAGTGGTCTCTGAAGATAACTTCTGCCTATATGCTCTCATGAGCTTATATTTAGAAAAGTTATTTGTCCTACCAATGTTTGCTTAATAAACTATGGGAAAGTCTGATTTATCTCTTCTGTTTCTTCCTATGTAATACAGACTGCCCATAACTTTAATTTTCTATTTTGACACAACATTCACTGAACATAGAGTACTTACACTGTAGTATTTAGGAACCAGGAAATTCATTAGAATAAAGAGGAATAGCTACTGTATCAAATCGATGAACTATTGCTGATTCTTTAATATCTCCAAAGGGAAACCAAGCTTATAAAATCTTGCTAACCACCTTGCATTGAGCTGTCACCTCCAATGTACCTTTCATACACTCGCTTTTTGTTAAAGGGGAAGATGGGAAACAGAAAGTGTATCATTTCATTCACACGGACTTTGTCTGGAAGTGCGGCTGTGATATGATTTCTGTCAGAAACAATCTGCTTGATATTCCTCTGTCTTTAGTTGGGAACACAGAGTGGACTGTCTGTTTTCTTTCCCTGGGTGCTGGGATATGCTGCCTTGTCAAACAGCATTTGTCTTCACTCACTACCTGCTTGTTGAGTGGAGCTCAGCCTCACCGCGGTGGCAGAGAAAGCCTTAGGCTGCTCAGCATCTGTCTCCTCATGTAATTAACTGCAGTCCTGGATTGGGAGCAAAATAGAGATTTTGCGCTGTGAAAGAGTAATGTGTCTAGACAGGAGTTTCTAAGCAAGGAAAAGATTTGTTAGTGTTTCTTTTCAAACAAGAGGACACAATCTTTTTTGCCTCAAAAATATTTTGAAGGCAAAGTGACCGTTTGCTTCTAAAACTTTGGAGAACTTACCTGAGGTGCCATAGATGCTCTTTCAAAAACCTTCACTTGACAATTGTAGCATCAAAATAAATAATGATATTGAATTGTGGACCTCTGAATAAAATAAGAACTTATGTGTCAACACTGATGTAAATAAATGAATAAAGAAGATAGGCTTTTTCTCAGAGTAGAATGCCAATTAATAAGTGTTGATCTTAGCCACTCAGTTGTGTCCGACTGTTTGTGACCCCATGGACTGTAGCCTGCCATGCTCCTCTGTCCATGGAATTCTCCAGGCAAGAATACTGGAGTGGGTTGCCATTTCCTTCTCCAAAATAAATAATTGTTGAAGGAGTGACTAAGTTAGACCTTTCACAACAGTCATGTAATAATTGAAACAAGAATCATCAATGGATTCTACTACTAGTGGATGAAAGTTTGATGAGGATCAAGACATATGTAAGTCTCAGATTATCACCTCACAAATTACTTATATATATTTAGGTAAAGATATATGGCAGCTTTTTGTGTAGCTTTTCTGCAACTCTGAAACTATCTCCAAATAAATACCAAAAAATGGTGTTCACCTGTACTCTTTTGATCTATTTCCCAAGTAACTGGAGCATAGCTCAGGCTTGGCTCTTTTTAACATGGTATTAGGAAAAATGCAGTATGTTACCCAGAAGCTTCCCTCACCAGCTGCCAACAAAGCTTCATTAATGTAACGTGTTCCACAGTCAAAACCTGCTCTCTCTTGGGATAAGCGTGATATTCTGAATACTTGCCTCTCACAGAGACCTACTTAGAGAGTTGCAATCTAAAAGGCTTTCTACACGAAATGTGAATATCTGCACGTGTGGCTCACTGACACATTTTATAGTACCCTTTGACTTTACAGAAAAGGGCCCTGAAATTTAGAAAATCAATGCCTGCAATTCTTCCTATGTCATTCTTAATAAGTTTGCTTTCAGGAACCAGAAGGCAAAGGATCCTCCTCTTCTAAGATCTCATTGTGAGGCCATAGCAGCCCTGATAATTTCTTAAATGAGGAAAAGAGACTAAATATTATAATAATGTCTGCAAACAATATTGAAGACAATTATATGAAACTCTTCCCTGTATATTTTTGATATTCGTTTGATACAGAGCACTGTGATACTTCAATGAATGGATTAATAATTTAACTTAAAAGTTGTAATTAAGCAATTTAATGAATGTCTGAAGGAGTAGTTATTACTCTTAGCCAACTGATTAGGTGCCCTAACGTGCTTCTTCATGCAACAATGTCCTTGGTGTGACCCTTGGAGTTGATGATGGGCTTGACAACTCCTTCACAGCCAGGACTGATGGTACTTCTTATTTGGAGCCACTGACACTGATGTATTTTCTCTTTCTGGTTGGTGACAAATAGAGGTCAGTTGATTTCCCTCCCAAGGGGCAAGTAAGTCAAATTTTCAGTGTCAGTGCTCTTTGCAAATTCAGCTAGCTCACCAACACTGTGAGATGGTGCAAAGACCATCTGTGCTTCTAACATCTCTGATAATTATTTAATTTATTGATATTTGTATTTTTGGTATACATTTTACCTTGAAAAAATACTTTAAACTTTTATATATTTTTTTAGAAATATAAGTTTTCTCCCCTCCACCTTTCTCTTTTCTTTTTGGACAATATGACTCCTACTGACATCTTCTATGAAGAGAAGACCTCTTCCAGAAGAAGTCTGTAGGAGTCATATTGTCCCCAAAATCCTTTCTTTAAGGATTAAGGATTAGATGCTGAAGATCCCCAGTTTTCTGGGAATCTTGCTTATTGGTGGGGCAGGAATTTGAATCAGAGGCTTCAGGTTCTCAGGCTACTCTTATACTCACAGGTGGCCACTTTTGAAACAACAAAGAATCTGTTCAATTTCTTGGAAATTCTCAGAAAAGCAAAAGCATACTAATTTTTAAGTAGTGTGTCTAATGAAATTAAATTCATAGGTAGTGCTTTAAAACCATTTTGTTTAGATTTATAGGAATTGTAAAGTTAGTACGGAGTTTATGTATCCCCTTCACTGAGCTTCCCCTGATGCTAACCATAGTACATTTATCAAAACTAAGACGTCAACACTAGTACAATAGTGTTAGCTAAACTAGGCTTTATTCTGGGCCTCCCAGGAGGCTCAGTGGTAAAAGAATCCACCTGCCAATGCAGAAGACATAAGAGACACAGGTTTGACCCCTGGGTCAGGAAGATCCCTTGGAGAAGGAAACGGCAACCCACTCTAGTATTCTTCCCTGGAGAATCCCATGGACAAAGGACCCTGTTGGGCTACAGTCCATAGGGTCGCAAAGAGTCGGAGATGACTGAAGTAACTGAGCACACAAGAGGCTTTATTCACGTTTCCCTAGTTTTTCCACTAATGTCCTTTTTCTATTACTGAATCCAATAGAGGATATCATGTTGCCTGTAGTAGTCATGTAGTGGTCAAACTTAATATAAGTTTCTCAGTGTTGCCTTGTCTTTCACAACCTTGACTTCTGAATAGTGCTCAAGTACCTTATAGAATGTTCCTCTGTTGGAGCTTGTCTCAAGTGTTCTTTTGATTAAAGTTGCACAGTTGCATGAAAAATATCATAGAAACGATTTGTCCTCTTTATTTATTTATTTATTTTTGGCCATGCTGCATGACATGTGGAATCTTTAGTTCCCCAACCCGGGCTCAAACCCATGGCCCCTGTGGTGGAAGTGCAGTCTTAACCACTGGGACTGCCAGGGAAATCCCTCCTTTTCTTTGCTTTATATGAAGAATTGTATAATATGTGCATGATATCAGTATTATGTATTACTGGTGATATTAACCTTGATAACTTAGTTAAGTGGTGTTTGCCATATTTCTCAATGGTAATGTTACTGTTTTTCCCTTCTTATACTCTATCAGAGGCAAATAATTCAGCTCCCACTCAAGGGAAAGGGGATTAAGCTCTACATCTTAGAGGGAGGGGACCTTCCCAGGTGGTGCAGTGGTAAAGAATCTGTCAGTTCAGGAGATGCAGCAGACATGGATTTGACCACTGGATTGGAAAGATTCCCTGGAGGAGGAAGTGGCAACCTCCTCTAGTATTCTTGCCTGGGGAATCCCATGGACTGAGGATCCTGGTGGGCTACAGTCCATGGGATCACAAGAGCCAGACATGATTGAGCACGCACACACGCACCACTTGGAGGAAGGGGTATTAAAGAATTGGTAAACACAATTAAGACACCACGATAATTAACCAGTTGATGGCAGATACCTTGAGGCCATGCAAATATCAAGTTTCTCCTAAGTTTTGCTCACTAATTTAGTGTTTATCAGTGAACCTTGCCTGTTGCAATCATTACCGTAATGTTCTTTCTGATGGGGATCTTTTCTTTATCTCATTTGTCTGTGCTGCGCTATGCTAGTTGTTCAGTTGTGTCTGACTCTTTGTGACCCTATGGAACTCAGCCCACCAGGCTCCTCTGTTCATGGGTATTCTCCCATGAGAAGTCAAGAATACTGGAGTAGGTTGCCATGCTCTCCTCCAGGGGATCTTCCCAACCCAAGGGTAAAACTCAGGTCTCCCTCATTGCAGGAAGATTCTTTACCATCTGAGTCACCAGGGAAGCCCATGAAAACTGGAATGGGTAGCCTATCCCTTCCCCAGGGGATCTTCCTGACCCAAGGATCGAACTAGTGTCTCCTGCATTGCAGGCAAATTCTTTACCAGCTGAGCTACCAGGGAAGACCATCTCATTTGTCTACATTTATTAATTGGAATTCTTTTGTAGGAATGATTAACCCATTCTCCTCCATTTGCTTACTTTTTATTCTATATCTTAATTATATTCATATAGGTCCACTCATATTTATTTTGTTCTTTGGGTAATAGTCCAACACTATCATTTATTTATTTTTGCTCAAATTGTTCATTTTAACCATTGTAAGCTCTTTCAGTTTTCCTCCTGTATCCTTTTGGAGAAAGCTATTTAGAAACCATGGTCTGAGTGCTACGTGTGCTTATTGCTACTGGGTTGTATTTTTTCTAAGCCCTCTCAGGAGAGAGATGAAGAAATACATAATATATGGTAAAATAAACATGAGTTCACACAGATCTGTTTGACTCTGATCCAGCTCTACAGGATTCATTCTAACATTCCCCGTCTTGGTTGTTTGTGAGGTTATTTGAAACTTCTTTCTTAGACAGTGAGAAACCTGGTCCCTATCATGTATATTTCCTCATTTGTTCAACTTTAATATATATATAAGAGTATCAGAATTTCTAAACTTTAGTACTATGTAGAATGGAATGTTTGGAGTTCATTTCTTTTTTGTCATTAGCCTTCCAATATCTAGACAGACACTTGTTTTCCCCAGTTGTATAGGTAAATTCATTTCTTCCTCTCTCCTTCAGTGAGGTTGTGTTATATATTTAAAATACAGTTAGGTTGATTTACTCTAGTCTGTATTCCACCCCAATTTCCCCCCAAACTTGGTTGGTTTTGTTTTATAGGTTTTGTTTTTTTAGTTTGCAAACATTAAAAGTCATTCTTTCTGGTGTACAGTTTCATGGGTTTTGATAAATAAATAGAATCATGTACTCACCACTTGAGTACCATTAAGAAATGTGATTTTTCTTATTTAGTTAATATGGCAAGTTATATTGACTGGTTTTCAAATGATAAAAAAGTCTTGAATTCTGATAGCGAATATCACTTGGTTATGTACTATTTCTTCCTTTTTTTTTTTTAAATTTGCTGGATTTGATTTAATAGTAATTTTCTGAGAGTTTTCTGTGCCTCTGTCCATGGGCTATAATGGTCTATAGTTTCTGTTTTGGATAGATCTTTGTCTGAGTTTGGTATTGGGATTATGCTGGTCTCATAAAATGAGCTGGGAAATATTCTTTTCTATTTTATGGAAAATATTTTATTGCATTCATGGTTTTATTTCTTCTTGAAATTTTTGGTAGAATTTGGTATATTTTTGGAAAAATAATTTAATATAATTTCTTGACATAGAATTTCATTTTGATTTTTAATTAAATAAAGCTTAATTAGTAGTCAGAAAAGTTAACCCTACTCTGTGACTGAAAATAAAAATTAACTTAGTTGTTTTAGAATTTGTTACCAAATATGCAAGCTGGTTTGAATTTGCCATGATTTTTGCATTATACTGTGGGATACAAATCAGTCCTTATTTTCTTAGAATATAATCCATTAAAACTAATTTTATTTTTGGTTCTTCATATCAAGACTAATATTTAATATTGACCATCAAGAACTAGTAACTTTCCCTGAAACATTACACACTGTCATACGAAGTACCTAACTTTTGGACTTTTGTGTTTTGCAGTCTTCTTTGTGATTAAAGTTTCGATCTTTCTTCAGCTTTGTGTGTCTCAGTACTATCATTGGCTTCTCCATGCATCTTACAGTGTACTCTATGAGGCCTGCTGAAGGTGGTACTCAGCAAATCACCATGGTGTTGGTGGTAAGAGCCAGGCCATGGGGGCTTCAGCTATTACTGGGTAATACTTGGGAGCAGTTTCTTTCTCAAGCAGGCTGTGGCCTGCTTTGGAGGCCTGTTTTGAACAGCTCATTGAGTCTGAAAAGTCAGGTTGGCATCCGTCTTTGGTAGGCTTGCCTCAGTGAATCCAGGTTTAGAGGATTCTTTGGAGGTCAGGTCTTCCATTCAGCTGCAGAGAGATTATTACCCTGTTGAGCAGCTCTCTTGGTTTGTCTTCAGTCATTATTTGTTCACCATAAAATGTTAGTTGCTTGAAAGTGAAGGTGAAGTTGCTCAGTTGTCTCCGACTCTTTGTGACCCCATGGACTGTAGCCCACCAGGCTCTTCCATCCATGGAATTCTCCAGGCGAGAATACTGGAGTGGGTTGCCATTTCCTTCTCCAGAGGATCTTCCCACCAGGCTCCTCCATCCATGGGATTCTCCAGGCGAGAATATTGGAGTGGGTTGCCATTTCCTTCTCCAGGGCATCTTCCTGACCCAGGGATTGAACCCAGGTCTCCCACATTACAGACAGACGCTTTAACCTCTGAGCCACCAGGGAATCCTGGTAGCTTTTTGCAGCTCCATGGACTATAGCCTGCCAGGTCCCTTGGTCCATGGGATTCTTCAGGCAAGAATACTGGAGTGGGTTGGCATTTCCTCCTCCAGGGGATCTTCCCAACCCAGAGAATGAACCCGAGTCTCTGGATTGCAAGTGGATTCTTTACCACATGGAGTGGGTTGCCATTTCCTTCTCCAGGGCATCTTCCTGACCCAGGGATTGAACCCAGGTCTCCCACATTACAGACAGACGCTTTAACCTCTGAGCCACCAGGGAATCCTGGTAGCTTTTTGCAGCTCCATGGACTATAGCCTGCCAGGTCCCTTGGTCCATGGGATTCTTCAGGCAAGAATACTGGAGTGGGTTGGCATTTCCTCCTCCAGGGGATCTTCCCAACCCAGAGAATGAACCCGAGTCTCTGGATTGCAAGTGGATTCTTTACCACTGAGCCACCAGGGAAGCCCATTTTCACCTTTAGCCTGACTGGCACCATTTCAGGGCCTTGTTCTCCTGAAAGTAGCATTTAGGATTATATGTTTAACATGTGGATAAATTTTGATTTTTAAAAAAATAGAGCATTTCTTTTTAAATGATTTGATGTTCCTCATTTTATAGTTAACAAACTCAAATGAGCTTATAAAACAGGTATAAGTTTATTTATGTCTTTTGTATGGTAACCTTAAGAGAGAGCATTTTATATCTTACTTTATTTGTGTAATATTTCTTTTTTAGAAAACGTGAGGCAGGGAGCAAATCTCTTTCATCTTTATGTTCCCAACAACAAACAGTAGTAGCTGCCAAGTAATGCTCACTGAATGAATAAGTAGGTCGATGAAGTATATGGGTTTCCCTCTTCTTGTTTTTATCCTTGTTTTCCATTTTCAGTAAATTTAGTTTTTTTCCCCTGAATTTTTAGCAACCTGTTCTCTTTTTCTAATGCTATGTAATACAATTCACTATCCACCTTATTTAGAAAAAATTTACTTGTATGCTTATCAGCTTCCCTTATAGTTCAGTTGGTAAAGAATCTGCCTATAATACAGGAGACCCCGGTTCAATTCCTGGGTCGGGAAAATCCCCTGGAGAAGGGATAGGCTATCCACTCCAGTGTTCTTTGGTTTCCCTTGTGGCTCAGCTGGTAAAGAATCCACCTGCAATGTGGGAGACCTGGGTTTGATCCCTGGGTTGGGAAGATCCCCTGGAGAAGGGAAAGGCTAAAGGCTACCTACTCCAGTATTTAAGGACTTCCCTGGTGGCTCAGAGGTTAAAGTGTCTGCCTCCAATGCGGGAGACCTGGGTTTGATCCCTGGGTCAGGAAGATCCCCTGGAGAAGGAAATGGCAACCCACTCCAGTATTCTTGCTTGGAGAATCCCATGGACTGAGGAGCCTGGTGGGCTGCAGTCCATGGGGTCACAAAGAGTCAGACACGATTGAGCAGCTTTCACTTTCACTTACTGGTAAAATCTTTCCTAAATAAACCTCTTCTGGTGTCGTGCATACCCGATACCTCCAGAGTTTTTTTTTTTTTTTTTTTCAAGCCAGTGAAGACAAGAGAAATGAAGAGTGAGAAAGATGAGATCAGGTGTCCTGGTTTAGTTGGGTTTGAGTGGCAGCAGATCCTCGTGGCATGGCTGGCCCTGAACGAGTATCGCATCTGAAGCTCCCTAATCCAGGCATCCTGACCCCGCAGCCACTGAATTTCCTTCGCATCAGCTAAGGGCCTTACTGATGGTCAGAGCGCAGCTGCTCAGTTGCTCAGTCATGTCTGACTCTTTGCAACCCCATGGACTGTATCCCGCCAGGCTCCTCTGTCCATGGGATTTTCCCAGCAAGAATACTGAAGCAGCTTGTCATTTCCTTCTCGAGGGGATCTTGAGTGGATCCCTCACCCCAGGGATCAAACCCACGTCTTCTGCATCATAGGCAAATTCTTTACCATGGAACCACCTGGGAAGCCAAGTGGTAAAATTCAGTCTTTAGAATCAGACATTTAGAATCTTGACACTTTGCTTATTAAAAGTGTCCACCAAGCCCAGTGACCTTGCATGAGACCACTTTATCTCTGTGTTGGTTACTTACCGTAGTACACTTACTCCCAGACGTCATGCCTCCCTCCTCCTTAATGCAGCCGTCTCATGCCGCTCCCTCCTGTCTGCCCTGGAGGTCCTGGGCACCCACTATAGCTAAGCACCTGCTGCTTCAGGGCGGCCTCCTCATGGTTACCAGGGCTGTCCCTTAGCCCTCCCTCCGCAAGCCCATTTGTCAACTTCCACACTCTCTGGCAGCACCTATTTTTATGCCAGCAATATTACAGCTTTCTCACATCAGCTTCTCTTCGTAACTCTCACTTAAATGTGGCTGTATTATCCTAGGAAGCTTCCCACCCCAGAATTATTTTGGAATGGCATAACTTCAAGTTTACTGGCCTGGAAAATGTCACAAGAATGGAAAGTTCTCACCCATGTTACTTTCTTGAACATAAGTTTGCTTCACTGCGCTTGTGTGATTAGTGTTAGTGAAACTGTCTATTTGTGGCACGTCTTTACTAAATAACTCTTTAAATACAATTCCACCCTGTAAATAACTTAATACAGTTAATAAGATGAAACTAAACATACAGTTGTATTATAAAAACATATGTACTTTATTATTGGTGGAATCCAAATGTCCTCAGACTTCATTAGCCTGAGATACAAATAAGGTCACACCACAAATGGCCACATTTCCTGGTTGACAGCCCCACCTGCTATCTGGAGCACCTTAGCCCTTCTGGATCTTCTTCCCTACCTCTCTCTGGTTATTCCTGAGCATCTCCACAGTATTTCACGTATATTTGTGGAGAGTCCACTTGTCTCTCATTTTCTTTGACTGTAGCTTCCTTCTTGAGGACATACATTTCCCAAAGAGGATGTTAACGGTGCTACAGGTGTGTCCATGACCACATGACTTCACTGCTCCTGGGAGCACCTCCAGTGAATCTCAACGCAACAAATACCTCAAGATGTCCAAAAGTGCTGTGCCCCCTTAGCCTGCACAGTGATGACACCAGGTTATGCTCCTTGGAGAGCATATATTTAAATGAAATCTCACAGGAATCAGAATGATTTTATTTTTGTTTCTCCTGAGGTACCTAAGGCATCTTACATCTTACACACATTCAACTGTATATACAGGTTCTGCTGTAGCTGACACCCCAACTCTGTCACTAAGATTCTGAAGCAATATTCACGGTGCCTTGTATTTTTACAACATCTCTTGAGAAAACATCTCCTTCAGCTCAATGTTTTGTTTGTTTGTTTTTTTCTTAATAGACTTTGGGGCTGGCTGGAGTAAAGGTACATCATTCTTTGATTTTGTATTTCAAGTGTCCTGGGCTCAGGCATGCACATACAGTGCATGAACACAACTCTGCTCAGCTGTCCAAACAAAAGACACAAGTTTTCCTCTAACCTCCTATTCCTTCCATTCAAATCAACTTTTAGTAGACTGGGAGGTTTCTAGCCCATCATTGCATTACAGTGATCATGAATTGGTTTTATTATTTTGGCATCCCACAATGCTTGTTTTAAAAAATGGCTTCCTAGATAAGAGTATGAGAAATATCTTACACATGTGATATTGTATGTTGTTTAAATAGGATGTTTAATCCAATGCTCTATGATACATTCTGGAATAGATTTGAGCAGAAATAATTTATTTTGCCTGGTAGTGCTGTCTTAGATCCAGAAAGCACAAATGTGTTTGTTTCTGAATTGTAAAGCTCAGAAGAGAGCATAAACCCACTTTAATGAAATTTATGTACTTATTTTGATAATTTATATGTGATATTGGTACATTTCTATGTATTAGAGAGTGAGGATAAAGAGGACATCAGATTTTCAGGTTTATCAAAATTCCCAAGGTTGGTGATGGGGTTCTAAGATTGAACTTAGGAGGAAAGAGAGAAGTCTTTTTCAGTTTGGATTGTCTTGAGGGTTTTTGGGAGTATGAGTACTCTTGATTCTGGAACAGTGCTTCACTCACATTAAATATTGAAAAATAACTGCTTTTTCCTTACCACGTGCCATAGAATTCCAGCGGTCATTTCCTTGTTCTTATATGATCTTTCCAAGTATTTGACATGTTTAACCTCATACTTCCTACTTGTGAAACACTTTATTCTCTTGGTCTCTCTCCTACCACACTGGACACTCCCTTTCAGTCTCTTTGCTGCCTGCTTTTTTTTTGCTTTCTGGTCTAACTCTCAATATTGAGGACCCAGAGCTCTGTCCTTGACCTCTTCTCTTTTACCTCTATACTCCATAGATGATTTCATCTGCTCCCAAGGCTTGAAATGCCACCAGGATTCCAGTGATTCCCCAATCCATAGCTCTAGTCCCAACCTCTGCAGGCTCATAGATCCAGTTTCATTTCGAGGTGGAATCTCAAACTGAACATATCCCAGTTAGAAAGGTTATTTTCCTTTTTCAGACTTGCTCCTATTCTAGTCCTCTCCAGCTATCCATGTCCTCACGCTGAACACCTGGACTTTGCTTTAGTTTCTTTATCTATCACCAGCCCTATCTTAATACTTAATCCATTCTCAAGATCTATGAATGAATCTGTTCTTTGATTTTCATGCCTAGATCTGATTTCCACTAAATTCTAGTCCTGGTCACCATCATCTGTTTCATAGCAACTGATTCCTACCTGCTCCTTCTGCTTCCATTTTTGCTCCCCTGTTATCCATTTTCCATCAGCATCCAGTCTTTTATTTTCAAATTGAAATTAGATAATGTAACTTTCATCCTTAACAGTCTATCATGTTTAGAATAAAATCTCAACTTCTTACCTTGGCTTGCCAAACCCTGCAAGGTCTGCCTCCTGTCCTGTCCATGACTGCTGTCTGCTCCAGCCTCCTAGCTCTCCTTTTGTTCCTGGAATATCCTAAGCTTTTTTCCATCTAGCCAGTGCCATCTTGCCGGTTGTTCTTCTGGCCCCAGTTACTCTTCACATGAGGTTCACATGGCTCTTTCTTTCTTATCATTCGAATCTCAGCTAAAATGTAGCCTCCTAAGAGAAGCCTTCCCACTAACCCCACATAAATTAGTTACAGAGTCACTCTGTATCATGTTGACATATTTTAATTCTCTGCATTAGTTCAGTTCAGTCACTCAGTCGTGTCTGACTCCTTGCAACCCATGAACTGTAGCACGCCAGGCCTCCCTGTCCATCACCAACTCCTGGAGTTCACCCAAACCCAAGTCTGTTGAGTCGGTGATCTCATCCTCTGTCGTCCCCTTCTCCTCCTGCCCTCAATCTTTCCCAGCATGAGGGTCTTTTCCAATGACACTATCCGTTTCTAATCTCTCTATCTGTAATTAAATATGTATTTTTCCAAGGTCGCCGACGCCGTCCCTACCTTCGAATTCCCTGGATCCACTGGGGCTGGACCCCGGCATTTCCCTAATATGATATTAAAGAGTATGGTGTAGAATAGTTTTAAAAAAGAAGCAACGGAAGTAGGGCAGGTGCCCTTGTGCTCCTTAACCCTTAGTTTTCATAACTATTTTAAAGTAATGGCTCCAAGTGTTTCCTTTCTTGTTTGTTTCATTTTAGCAGAACTCTTTGTTCAGTTAGCTATTTACTAAGTGTCTATTATGCTCCCAGCACTAACCTAAACATATGGGTAAATTCATATTTAATATCAGCTATTATGATCATTAAACAGACCTGAGAAACTGAGAGACAGAGGTAAGTTACTTGTCGAAGATCATGTAAATAACATTTAAGCACTTGACCACAGTATCTACCTTGTTAAGCATTCTTAGGCATTACACTGCACTCCCTTTACAGGAGCTCAACATATAGAATGTAGCTACTCTTGATAGAATAGAAATGCTTGCTTAGTCTCCCCTCCAGGCTCACACCCAGCATCCCTGAATCCAGAGGTTCTAAGCAACAAAGTTTTAAAACCTAAGTTCTAAGCCAGTTCCTATTAGTCCTCAAGTTTTGACAATCTGAGTTCAAAGCTGGATTCTACTCAGAATGGAACCTGTGTTAAGGCAGCTGGATAGACCAACTGACAGTTCTATAACTATGCACATGTGGGAGTATGCTGAAAGGGAATAGGAGCCAACTTGGGTTCTAAACCTAGGCCTCTCCAAGAGCATCAATCTTTTATCCCTTTGATGACCCAGAATTTACCTTACCAAGTGAGCTCATTATAAACTTAATATTTGTTTGTTTTCCCTCAGTAAACTGCCACATCTTCATAATGAATGGAATTAGCTTGCATCTGAATATTTCTTCCCCTTATCAGGATTACCTTTAATTTAAAAATTTATCTTCCTAGATGTTAATCCTTTCTCATTGTTCATGATGGTTTAAAGATGATTCAGGCAAACATTAGTCTTTTATTTCATGTTTTCTTAGAACAATAGAAAGCAGAAATAAAAATTTGATCCAGTTAGTGGATGTAAATGCACACAGAATTAAACATTGGGCTGTCTGGTGTGGTATAGGTTATATTTTTTTTTTCAATTTTTAACCACCACACATTTTATTTTCTTAATTACTACATATTTAATATCAACTAAAATATATATGATTCCTTAGTGTAATTTCAACTTGTCATTCATGATTCCATGTTTGGAAGTGCCTGCCAAATTCTTAAAAAACAGAACAAGACTCAAGGAGAGGAGTCTGGGATTATGATTTGTTTGGGATATGAATGCCATGAAGTTGAAACCCTGGTTCTCTCGGTCAATTGACAAGTAAAATGCACTGAAGGTCAATTCTGAATTTCATAACAGATTTTTGGAAGAGGAAAGTATCCAAAAACCATTTTGTTTGACCCGTTTCACTTCTGGCCTCTCAGCAGGCTTACCACCTTTTATGTCAATGTGTCTCTGTGGTTAATAGCGCTCTAGGAGTGGAGCGTAGTTGAAGACCCAGATAGTAAATTTGACTCAAATCCTATGTCCTAACCACAGGGCAGTTCTCCCAGGGAACAATTCTATTGTGGGAAGTGATTTCCTTTGGATATATCTAAGTAGAGGTCTCTCTTTTGATAGAAAGAATAAAAGAACAGAAAGAAGGAAGGAAGGAAGGAAGGAAAGGCAAGTTTAGAAGCTGAAACTGTAAGAAGTAAGACAATAAAATATATTTTTTTCATATGTCATGTCAATTTTTGCTTAACTTAAATTTCCTAATTTGAAAATATTACTGTCAAATGTTGGGCTTCCCAGAAGGCTCAGTGGTAAAGAATCTGCTTGCCAATGCAGGAAACTCAAGGGACCTAGATACAATCCCTCGGTTATGAAGATCACTGGAGAAGGAAATGGCAATCCACTCCAGTATTCTTGCCTGGAAAATTCCAGGGACAGAGAAGCCTAGTGGGCATCATCCCATGGGGTCACAGAGTCTAACACAACTGAGCACATGTGCACATACGCACTCACACACACACGTGTGCACATGAGTGTGAACACACACACACACACACACACACACTGTCAAATGTTGACATCCTCAACATTATAGTAAGTACTTACTGTGGATATTTAGTTATGTAGTCATTAATACTGGAGAAGGCAAAGGCACCCCACTCCAGTACTCTTGCCTGGAAAATCCCATAGATGGAGGAGCCTGGTGGGCTGCGGTCCATGGGGTCGCTAAGAGTGGACACGACTGAGCAACTTCACTTTCATTTTCACTTTCCACTTTCATGCATTGGAGAAGGAAATGGTAACCCACTCCAGTGTTCTTGCCTGGAGAATCCCAGGGATGGGGGAGCCTGGTGGGCTGCCGTCTATGGGGTCGCACAGAGTTGGACACGACTGAAGTGACTTAGCAGCAGTCATTAATACAAACATGATAAAATGCTAAATAAAACTGTGGCCAAAAGTATTCTTTTAATGTATTCCTCACTCTTTAAACCTCTGCTCTATGACAAGCAGTGTGCACTATAAGGCTATGGGCTCCAGTGCTTGGTTTACAGAACTTTACATATCAGAGGATTTTTTTTTTTTTTAATTTTTGATTTGGAATGACAAAGAACAACAGTCAAAGAAAAATGTGTGAAAACTCTGCTTTAATGGAACATATGGAAAAGAATGATTTAAGCAGGGCTTTAAGATGTAATAGAAGTTATGGATGTTTTAAAAGGTGATGCACTATTAGTCTGTTTCAGATCCTGACTCTCCCTCTTACTAGTTCTTTGATCTTGTTCCACCCTCTGTCTCTCAGTCACTTGATTTTTAAATTGGGGGTAATCTTAATACCTAAATTCATATGATAATAAATGGAAAATAGAGCCCTGGCCTGAGATATGGTAAGCATTTAATAAATCTTGGTATTGCTTTTAAAGAGACATGGAAAATGAGTCAGGAATTCTAGGTAAATAGCCTTTGAAAATTAACTAAGGTCTCTATAGAACACAAAATACAGAAAGTATAAGAAATGATACAATACTCACAAAGATAATAAGTATTCTGCTACAGATTATTTATAGATGCTGACTATTTACACTCTTCTTAAAAAAATAACCAGCATATTATTATTAACGATAAGCACTTAAAGCTTCCTGGTTCATGCTATTTGTTTTATAAATATTTGTTAAATTAATAAAACAAGATGATTTAGCCCCGTGATTCCTGAGGGATAAGAGCAAAGTGAGGCACCTATTTGTGTTTACCAAGGTGGCAGAAAGAACACAATTAATTGCACTTCAAATAGGTTATAGTCATTAAAACCAAACCCCAAAGCATGAAGACTAATAACAAACTGATAAAGAGAAAATTTTAACATTATCAGATCTAAAATAAAGATAAGTCAAACCATAGCAATAAATAAATTTCAGAATACATTGAAATAATGTTGGCTGCTTGAAAAGGGGGATATGGTTACAAGATAGTCAAAATTACATTCGATTTAAAAATGAAAATAAAGGACTATAAAAATAGACACAACAGAGTTTTATGTTTCGAGGAAAAACTGCAACTGAAAAATTGATAAATATTACATACTTCCCTAAAATGAAAGTCATTTGACTCACGCAGTCATCTGCCTAGCTAGAGCAAACTGTCCACATTCTTGTGTTTGTGCAATAGCTCTCAGACTTTAGCTTGCACTATCTGGAGGATACATGAAGACTGCTGCCCAAGTCACAACCTAGATCTGGGGCCAGACCTAAGACCTCATTTCTAGCAAGGTCCCAGGAGATGCTGATATTGCTGGTCTTGGAATCACTACTATGGTGGAAAGAATAGATTTAACTTTCAAAGCCTAAAGTTCGAATCACAGCTCTGCCAGTGATTGATCCTAAAACAACAACCAAATTCTCTGGGCATAATTTTTTTCACAGGAAAAAAGTAGTAGAAACAATAATTACTCAAATAACTTTTATGAGATTATAACAAAAGTGTACAGAAAGTGCCTAGCACTGAACTGGCACAAAGAATGAACGCATAAATTTGATGAATTTTTATGAGCTGCAGGAGACACAAGAGACATGGGTTTTATCCCTGAGTCAGGAAGACCATAGAGTAGGAAATGGCAACCCACTGCAGTGTTCTTACCTTGCGAATTCCTTGAACGGAGGAGCCCCAAGGGCTACCATCCAAGGGGTTGCAAAGAGTTGGACATGACTGACTAAGCACACACAAACACTAATTTCAAACCTAATTTTAACTAGTAACAGTTAAAAGTCCATATATTTTCCACTCAAAGACAAAAAGGAGTTTGTACTAATGTGTGCTAAGTCACTTCAGTCACATCTGACTCTGTGACCTTATGGACTGTAACCTGCCAGGCTCCTCTGTCCATGGGATTCTCCAGGCAAGAATACTGGAGTGGGTTGCATTTCCTGCTCCAGGGGATCTTCCTGACTCAAGGATCATACTCACAGGCAGATTCTTTACCACTTAGCACTTTATCATCAATAACTAGGGGGTTGGAGATCAGTCCTGAGTGTTCATTAGAAGGACTGATGTTGAAGCTGAAACTCCAATACTTTGGCCACCTGATGCAAAGAGCTGACTCACTGGAAAAGACCCTGATGCTGGGAAAGATTGAGAGCAGGAGGAGAAGGGGATGACATCACCGACTCAATGGACGTGAGTTTGGGTAAACTCCAGGAGTTGGTGGTGGACAGGGAGGCCTGGCATGCTGCAGTCCTTGAGGTTGCAAAGAGTTGGACATGACTGAGCCACTGAACTGAACTGACTAGCCCTTTAAGGCCGAGAACTGAAAGATCTTTTTCTGAAAGTACAAGGTAACCTCACGGTTGACTTTATCATTAACCATACTTCAGGAGAAAAATAAACAAAAATATGGTACAAAGGAGAAGGCATCCTGATCCCTGTTTTATTCCAGAGCTCAGACACTATACCAAGAAACAGCTGTGAACTAAAAAATATAGGTGAATAGCATCAAGAAATTGCACATCCTCTGGAGTTCATGGGTTAAAACACTAAGACACTGTACACATTCAAGTGAATAAGAGAAAATATCTCAATTATGTTTGCTCAAAGTATTTATAGTATGTTAAAAATCCTAAATGAAACTATAGATTCTGATGCATGTCATAAATGCCAAATTAACATAGCTAATCAAGAAAATAGGTAGGCATTTCATTTAAAAATATACTTGAGGTTGAAAAAATAAGACTTCTCATTGAGCATTATTGTTCAGATGCCCAATCTTGACCCACTCTTTGTGACCCCATGGACTGCAGCATGCCAGGCTTCCCTGTCTTTCACCATCTCCCAGAGTTTGCTCAAGCTCATGTCCATTGAGTCGACAATGCCATCCAACCATCTTGTCCTCTATCGTCCCCTTCTCCTCCTGCCTTCTATCTTTCCAATAGTCAGCTCTTAGCATCAGGTGGCCAAAATATTGAAGCTTCAGCTTCAGCATCAATCCTTCCAATGAATATTCAGGGTTGATTTCCTTTATGATTGGCTGGTTTGATCTCCTTGCAGCATTATCATATAGCAATACTGCATTTAAAGTGCTTAGAGAACTTGGGCTTATGTCATTAGCTTTAATCCTTAATTCATTCAACAGTATTTTTTGAGTTGTCTTGTCTATGTAGAGAGATATTCCAGGCTCTGAGTATACATGGGTGAAAAGATGGTACAGTCCTTCTCCTCATGCAGCTTATATGCTTAAGTATTGAATATGAAACCAAGCAGAGCCCTGTGGAGACTTCCTAAGTACAAAGATCCCCTCATGTCCCCTGCCACGTGTTTGTAGAGGAGCCAAAGTCTCCCAGCACTCCCCTGAGTCACAAAAGAGCAGGTTCAAGCTGCTATTCACTAGGACAATAGAGTCACACAATCTTACTGCATTTGATGCAAATATCTGAGTTGTTTCACAAACACTGTAACTGCCAACAAAGGGTTTTTCATGCTAACTGCACAATGACCAGACTGTAGCCATGACAGAAGCTTATCCATCTTGAGCAATACTGAATATATGGCTAGCACAATTCCAAGAACCATCCTCAAGACAATGGGATTATCACTATTACTCATAGTGATTTATGGTTACCAAAGAGGATAGTGGGGAGGAGTGGGAAGGACAAATTAGGAGATTGAGATTAACATATACACATTCAGTTCACTTCAGTTCAGTCTGAACAAAGCTAGTGGAGGTGATGGAATTCCAGTTAGGCTATTTCAAATCCTGAAAGATGATGCTGTGAAAGTGCTGCACTCAATATGCCAGCAAATTTGGAAAATCTCTTCAAGAAAATTAGAGATACCAAGGGAACATTTCACACAAAGATTGGCTTGATAAAACAGAAATGGTATGGACCTAACAGAAGCAGAAGATATTAAGAAAAGGTGGCAAGAATACACAGAAGAACTGTACAAAGAAGATCTTTAAGACCAAGATAATCATGATGGTGTGATCACTCACCTAGAGCCAGACATCCTGGAATGTCAAGTCAGGTCGGCCTTAGAAAGCATAACTAATCACTACAAGCAAAGCTAGTGGAGGTGATTGAATTCCAGTTGAGCTGTTTCAAATCCTGAAAGATGATGCTGTGAAAGTGCTGAACTTAATATGCCAGCAAATTTGGAAAACTCAGCAGTGGCCACAGGACTGGAAAAGGTCAGTTTTCATTCCAGTCCCAAAGAAAAGTAATGCCAAAGAATGCTCAAACTACCGCACAATTGCACTTTTCTGCTATTAAAGTAATGCTCAAAAGTCTCCAAGCCAGGCTTCAGCAATACATGAACCGTGAACTTCCAGATGTTCAAGGTGGTTTTA
Organism: Oreotragus oreotragus; assembly: GCA_006410675.1. Classification (NCBI taxonomy): domain Eukaryota; kingdom Metazoa; phylum Chordata; class Mammalia; order Artiodactyla; family Bovidae; genus Oreotragus; species Oreotragus oreotragus. The sequence continues at coordinate 336,793 of SJYX01022628.1, forward strand.
GAAAAGGCAGAGGAACCAGACATCAAATTGACAACATCCGCTGGATCATCGAAAAAGCAAGAGAGTTCCAGAAAAACATCTATTTCTGCTTTCTTGACTATGCCAAAGCCTTTGACTGTGTGGATCACAATAAACTGTGGAAAATTCTTCAAGAGATGGAAATACATGACCTGCCTCTTGAGAAACCTGTATGCAGGTCAGGAATCAACAGTTAGAACTGGACATGGAACAACAGACTGGTTCCAAATAGGAAAAAGACGTCAAGGCTGTATATTGTCACCCTGCTTATTTAACTTCTATGCAGAGTACATCGTGAGAAACGCTGGACTGGAAGAAGCACAGGCTGGAATCAAGATTGCTGGGAGGAGTATCAATAACCTCAGATATGCAGATGACACCACCCTTCTGGCAGAAAGTGAAGAGGAACTAAAAAGCCTCTTGATGAAAGTGAGAGTGGAGAGTGAGTCACTTCATAAAGAATGCGTTTCTTTTTGGTAGTCTTTTTCAATACAATACATGCTGATTAAGAGCAGAGCTGTTTGTATTCTTATGGCTATTTGGAGTTTCTTATTTTGTGTTAGAAATAAAGACCATGGCCAAGGTTAAATGTGTGCACTGTGTAAGACCCTGCAACCTTTTCCAGGAGCTCTGGTTTCCCATTTCACTCCTTTTAGGACTAACTTTATTTCTTCCCTAAGTTTGTGAGTTGTTATCCCTAAAGATTTTCTCCTCCAGTTCCTTGTCCCACTCTCCCCAAATTTACTCAGTTGACACATGTTGAAGCAGCTCCCCCATCATTTGGGAGGTGCCATTTACTTCTGTGAGAGATGGGGTGGTTTTCACATTACACTGGCAACTATTCTGGACTTTTAAAAAAACAGCTGTGTGGTTGCCAGCTGACCTGCTTTAAACCAAACAGCTGCTGCTTAAAGTCAGGGGGATTTTTTTTTGCTATCCAGTCACTCAGTCATGTCTGACTCTTTGCGACCCCATGGAGTGCAGCACACCAGGCTTCCCTGTCCTTCACCATCTCCCAGAGCTTACTCAAGCTCATGTCCATCAAGTTGTAATGCCATGCAACCATCTTGTCCTCTGCTGTCCCCTTCTCTTCCTGCCTTCAGTCTTTCCCAGCATCAGGGTATTTTCTAATTAGTCAGCTCTTTGCATCAGCTGGCCAAAGTATTGGAGCTTCATCTTCAGTATCAGTCCTTCCAATGAATATTTAGGATTGATTTCCTTTAGGATTGACTGGTTTGATCTCCTTGCAATCCAAAGGACTCTCAAGAGTCTTCTCCAGCACCACAGTTAAAAGAGTCAGGGGTTGAGTTTGTAAGTCCTTGGGCCTTGCAACTTTCTCTACGCCCACCTTTGTTTGAGAATATGATATATCCAGGTTACGAACAATGTAAATTGCTTCCACTCCTGTTGGAACCACAGCGGAAGATGTTCTGTGCTGGCTAGTTTAAGCCAAAAGTCAGACCAGACAGATATGTGTGTGTGTGCATCAAAAGTTGCACAAATCTAGTTATTCTCCTATTTCGTAGCAATTTCTCACCAGACTAAAATTATTTTTTTGTGTGAGAAACTCCTGTCTTTCCCAGGTTATTTTTGAAGCAAGACAGTGAGAAGGTAAACAGGAATCTTTTTTGTGTGTGGAAGTTGGTGTTGAGTGACAAATTTTTGTTGGTGAGGGAGAGAAGAGGCCCATGACACAGTTCCATGAACATTTCCACACAGTTCCACAATGGCTACACACACACACACACTCACACACACACAGCCATCTCACATGGGGTGACTGTAACTATGGATTTAGATATCTTTATTTCTGTCTTTGTGAAATAAACTCTAAAAACCATGGAATAAACTCCATTTATTTTTGCTCTTTTTACCTCCTCACCTGTACACTGCACAGTAATTTAGCTCTCCAGGACAGCTTTTAAGATTCTAATCTTGTTCCTGTCCAGCACTTTTCTCACAGCAGTAAGGAAAGGATTGGCATTCCTCCACTATTGTATATAAAGGAGAATCCGTTCTTGGAAATAAGAGCATTGTTTATGTTGAAATTCCCTTAGCTTAGCTGAACCTTCGATTATATCGCCCATTCAGATAACCAGATTTTTACCCCCTGCGGTCTGTTTCCATTCTCTGAGAATTGTCAACAATTTATTTCTGCTCTGGTGATTATTTTTGTGAGTGAGAGAAAAGGAGACATCTGGGAAGATTTTGATAACTGAGTCATGTATAGAAAACTCTAAGCACACTTTAAAAAGATACCATGTGAGAAAATATAGCTTTTGCTAAAAAATAGTAAATTGAACTTAGTTACTGCTCAGGTGGCGTTTGTAAGCCGTGACTATTTATACGAATCACACTGTTAACTTGATCCCAGATATCATGGCAAACATGTTTACTTGTAGTTCATAAATCTGGAGGATATTATTGTTTTTAAAAAACCCAATGTGATAATTTTTAGTGGACCCCAATGCAAACTAAATAATTATATTATTTTAGTAGATGTTTTGAGAAATAGACTGTATAGACCAGAAGTGCTATTTCAGTTTTACGCAACATTATACCGATGCCGTAAACCCCCATCACAAACCAAGACTTGTCATTTAGTTCTGTGAAATTTTGTTCCCCCTATGTATTTACTCTTTTTATTGGACAGTTTCATCCAGAAGCAATAGAAAGTTGGCAAAGACATGTAATGGTAAGCACTTTTTGTTTAATGGGAAACATTTCTGATTATGATTCAGAAATTGGGAAAATATTGCTTTGTATGCTGTCATTCCCACTGCTGACTATTTACAAAGACCAGAGAATATTCAAGGCAAAGGCAATTTTTTATTGTGTTAAGTTCCATGCTTGTGGCATTGTGTACAAAATGCACATAAAAGACATTTTCTTATCTATTCCTGTTATATTAGAGAAGTTCATGCCCTGCTCTTAGCATTTTCCAACACAGCTGTAGAGTAGTTTAAAGCCTATTTTTTAAATAAGTGATGCTCAATTTGTCTTTGATGATCCGGATGATTCAGGTGAGATGGGAGCACGGTCGGGCCCTTATTTGCATAAAAATTAATCACAGAAAAATGTAAATTGATAAAATTTTGCCTGGCTTTTTCCCCCTATTTGAGAGCCCGTGGATGGCTCCCAGAAGCAATCATCTCAGTATGGGGCCGCACTGGATGCTGTACAAATGATCACATTTGTGTTGAATACTCACTCATTTAAATGTCAGCACTGATGGGGCGGTACATCAGTAGAAAAAAATGAAAAATAAATACACAGCAGCTGAAGACTATCAAATCCGTGGGCACTCTTTAGAGATATATGATCTAATGTGAAAAAATTGCAGATTAATTATCCTTTTTGCAAAATGGTAATTGTTTTACTATCACACCAGAAAAAAATCTGCAATTTATTTGGAATCAAACAAAAAACAGTAATGTTAAATACGTCATTACATCATTGTGTTTATTAGAAGCCTGCAATTAATTCCTAAGGCTCCTCAGGTCTTTAAAGCTGCATAAAATGAAACAAAAGAATGTTGCTATTAATTTTCAAACAAATGCTTCTTTTTCAAATCAGTCTGATTTGTGTGGAAAAATAAGAGGTAATGTTATGAAGTTTGCTGAATATTGTGTATTAACTTCATTTCATTGTGCTGCTGACACTTTGGATAATATCTTCGCAGATCCTGTTAAATTTGTAATGTTAAAATGTGAAGGTTTTTATCCCCCAGTGGCATGTAACTTCAACTTACCATGGAAGAAGTTGTGGAGTGTTTTCTTAACAAAAGATGCTTTAAGAAAAACAATAGAACAACAGAAAAAATACTAATAATGGGAGAAATAGAAACTATTTGTGAGATTCCCTCAGTAGAAATTCTTTGGACCATTTCAGTCACCATTCACATTCATGAGTTTTCACACATGTAATTTATTTGAATATTTGAGATTAAGAATTTGTATTTAGCTATTTTAAGGAAAACAATACAACCTAAAAATTTTCTTAAACAAAAACGTATACGTGGTGTCATTTTTCACTCCAAGAGATGGGTAGAAGGCCTTATTATTAATAGTTTTACAGTTTATACAGTCCATTTAACTGTGTTTCTGGTTAGATCTCCTTGGTACTTCTTTGGTTTTTTCAGTATACAGTTTACCTGAAGCTTTCCAGCACAGATGGACATTAGGTTCTTTCTTATTATTCTGTACCTTTAGCATAGATTTAAATGATTGAAACTTCAACTACATCTTTATCACCCAGGGAAGACACAGTTAAAACATAGCCTTTCTACCTGCTGACCTATAAAACTCCCATTGAATTAATATTACTTTAGCCAAAGTCGACGGTGCAACACACTAAAAATCTTTTGAGAAGGTTGAATCTGTTATTACTAGAGTTGCTTTGAAGTTAGCCTAGAGAATAGCCTTTAAAATTTAAATTGGCCAACACTTAGAGACCATGCCTGTTTTAGAAATTAAATATAATCTGTCATATACTAAGAATAGCTAATACTTTAGGTCACATATCATTTATGTCATTTAATAGTAACATAACATTTAACTCTGGACATCAGCCTTTCCAGAGTGCTGGCTTTGAGTTGGACACTGTTCTGTTCCTTTGCAGATAATGATGTGTTTAATTTCTATAATAACTCTCTGAAATAGGTATCTTGTTATCCCAAGAGTGACATGTCCATGGTCATGCAGCTAGTCTGAGGCAAAGCCAAGATTAATCCAAGTCCCTGGCATCAGATTCCCGGCTCTCGCAAGCTACTCTGCTCTGCTGACGAATGTCTGGTGAGCACCTCTAGGTTCCAGGACTGCTGCCAGGTGGACTTGGCATGAGAAAGTGTGTTCTTTTTGTGACTTTAGAACTTTCTTTATATAATTGAAGCTGGAATATATTTTGACATTTAAAATTTTTTTTGGTTGAAGAACTTTATCTTAAAAAGTTACATTTTATGTAATCATTAGACTCAGTCTTTTTGGTCACTGGAAGATCATGAGATATAAATAGTATTTTTCTAAACAACATCGTTACCGTTGAGATTAATCATTAGAAGCAGTAAAAGAGCCCTTGTCTAATTTGACAGACTTGGCTTTGTCAGAATCTCTGGGAAACCTGTGTGCCTCCATTCATTTCTCTTTCCCTGGTTCATTGGTTCATGGTAGGGCATTTTTTCATTCATTTATTGATCTATGCAATTATCCATCCATCCATCTATTTATTAAACCCAACTCCTCTTAAATTTGCAGGTTTCTGGGATAAAAACAGCCCTTTTATCCCGTGATACAATAGAGACTCCCTGCCCATGGCCTACTCATCCTCTCTTCACAGCCCCAGCTGTATCTAACACTTAATGGCACACAAAATGAATAGGTAGACACCCCACCTCCCATGTCCAATGTCTGATCCACCCTAGGCAGAACAGTCCCTTGGCCATCTTTCAGTAATAGGAACTGCACACAGGAGGTTTGCAATCAGGCTAGATTTGGGGTGGAGACTGTTCCAGTCCCTAGAAGCAAGTTTGGGACTATTTGGCCAGAGAACCCTGAGGGGGAAGTGTACAAGGGGGCGGCACATGGACTCCAGGTGGACACCTCCCCTTGCCCACTGAGTGAAGTGAGAGGAGGGCAGAAGTGAGGGCCAGGGCGGGGCCGCTTGTTGCCCAGGTCTCCAGCTGGTGCTGCACTCTACAGCTGTTTACTCAGTACAGGCTCTGTGCTAGATGCTGTTCTAGGTACTGAGGATGCTCTGTAACAAAACAGACAAAATCCCCATGAAGTTTACAGTCTAGTAGAAATAGATGCTGTTTCTTGTACACTGAATTGTATGCTACTCACAGTATCAGCACTGTGACAAACATAGGATTGTTCACCTGTATGTTTATTAAGAGTTTCGTTTGTATAATTCTCTGCATTAGAAGAAAAATTTAGAAGGCCATTTTTCAAGAGGTTCAGAGACTATGGAAAGTCCCTATTGCTTCTTGTCTCTCTGAGAAAACTCATTGCTTTCTTTGAAAGAACAGAAAGGGTGCCATCTTGCATTCTGATTTTAACAGTTCATTCAACAAACACCTTCTTTATGACAGTAACACTTGAACTGAATTATTAGAACCATTGCACAGACTTTCTGGACAGTCAAAGCTGCTTACATCTAAAGGTATGTTTTCCCATGTGGACTGGGTGATTCACTGAGCCATAGGGCTCTGGTTTTACTACGAACCCTTCCTATAACCAGGTGGGTAAGTCTTACCCAATCTCATTTCTTTCTTTGAGAAATGGTAGGTGAGATGAAGTAGCCCACAAGTTCTTCTCGGATCCAAGAAAAGAATCATGCGGCGGCTGCTAGTTTTACTGGGTTTGTAGCCTCATCTTTTCAGCCTCTGCTTCCCGGGTCATGTTGTCTTCTTCTTCTCTTCTGTAGGGTTGACTTTCTCCCTGCCTCTCTTGTCTAATGATGCATGATTATGTATAGAACCTACTCAGACAATTCAGGATAATCTCCTGCGTCAAGATCCTTAGCTTAATCACACCTGCAAAGTCTGTTTTTGCCTTGTATAGTAACATTCACAGGTTCCAGGGAGCAGGACATGGATCTCTATTGAAGGTTCCTTTTACAGCCTACTACAGGTCATAAAGTTCTGACTCTTTGTTTTGCAAATCCTGCAATGTTTATTTGAGCATAAAGAAATTAATTGGTAATGATGGAATTTCAGAACCTAGTTTTGAGAAATAATTTTTAATAGGGGGCTATTCTATTATCTACCAAATTGTATTCTGCAAATTATCTCTTACTCTACCCACATTTAAGAGGAATCTTGAGCGTTTCTTATATTCTCTCATGTTAGATTTAAGAATTCAAGAATTTGGGCATCAATTGATGGGGAATTGAGAACCCAGGTTCACTAGATGATTTTAAATACAGTCCAGATTAGCTCACCCATTCATTCCTGTATTCAGTAAGTGGACAGAGCATGCCCTAAGGGCCAGGAAGACTCAATGACTCTGTTTAGTTTTCTGAAATACCTTGTATAAACCCTCATGATTGCCCCTATCACCCGTGTCACTGTTATTTGTTTCACTGGTCTATTTTCTCACCAAACTAGGATTCCTCATGGACAGAAACTGTCTCAGTTCCTTGGGTCCCTGGCACCCAGCTGCACAAATGTTGAAACCATGTCAGATGGTGCTTCCCAAGACCAACTTTAGACAAAGGATCCTTATTGCTCGATTACATTTGGGGACTTCCTATGAATATTTATTATTTTCCCAGTGCTTTTACAACTCATCACTTCTTTTTCTCAGATAACTGCTTTTTTCCTTTGCTTTTGGAGCCTCTGCTGTGTTCTTTCCCTCTCAGTTGCTAGTTCTTTTTTTTTCTCATCTGTATCCTAGGATATTTTTGTTTGATGCAGAACTAAAATATGGCTCACAATTGTCAATCTAAAGACCTTAAAATCTGTTTGGGAAAATATCCTGAAGAGGAAATGGTTACAAAAAGCTACCGCTCACTTTTTCATGATTGTCGATATCTTGGGACCCTTTCTGAATAGTGATACATAGATAATTAAAGTCCACACATGATTCCCTGGGAACCCCCACAGCACCACCTTAGATCAGGCAAGTGGGGTCTATCTTCTTAATGTCACTATTCCTGAACAGCTACCTGTCACTGTCTCTAAGAGCATTTCTTTTAGAAGTCACAAAAGTGACCATTGGGCAAACCAATCTGTATCGATCCACAGTTGATACAGAAGCTTTGTTACATATGAATTGGTGAAATGGCAGTGAGAATTAGGAAAGAGATGAGCTATCAATAGTGATGGCAACCTATGAAAAGTTCCTCAGAGGTAAATAGCAGGGAAAGCAGTAAAAAGTTCAGAGGAAGCACAGGAAAACGTAAAAGGCTGGAGCCATGGGAATGACCAAGACTATATTAGAAAACATGTAGGCTAAGAGGCTCTGACAGGCACTCCAAAACTTTTAGGCTCATACAGAAGTTCATTTTTCTCTGCATTAAACTGATTGTGCCAGCTCTTGCTATCTCCCAGTCAGTGGAATGGAGACAAGGGGCCAGGGGAGCACTGGTCCCGTTGTTTTAAAGGTGAAGTCTGAGTGCTGTGCGTCATGTCCACGCACAGCCCACTTGGCTGCTACACCTAAGTTCAAGAAAACTTCATCTTTATCTGGGTAGCCATGTGTCCATCTGGAAATCCATTCTTACTAAAGGAAGGGAGAATTGATTTGGAGGATAACTATTCCTTCTTGATATGAATAAATAAGGCAGTCAAGAGCCTTAAATGGTGAAGCACTTTGCTTTAACCAAAAGAGTTGGCTCAGCCTGACTGAGACTGGGACATGAAAAGCTGTAACGTGAAGCACTCTCCTCTAACTGGAACTCTGTGTCTTTAAAAATCATATTTATTGGAGCTGTTACATAACACCAAATGATTATATTCTTTTTCCATCTCTTGAAATGGCATCTTTCTTCCTCCCTCTCATTATTCCAAACTCTTTATTCTTCATGTATACAAAATTCATGAATGCTTGGCACGGATTCTTCTCCCACCCTGACAGTTTCTTTCTGTAATGGGAAGCTCATATTATTTTCTTTCCATTAGGTCTACCTGTTATAACTCTTACTGAAAGTGCTATTTTTTTCCATTACATATTGTATTGTTTTCAAAAACTTTCCCAGGTATGTAATTTTTGCTTCTTCCTAAAATGCTGTAATTTTCCTGAGGGTGGAAGCCCTTTCTTTTGTGTTCCCTGTAGTGCCTAGCATAGTGCAGGGGAGAGAGAGCAGGTGCTCCATAAACAGTTATTACTTTGTTTTATTTGCATGTAAGTTGATACAGTAACTTCAGGTAGTGGATAGCCCAGAGACCTCAGGTACCAAAGCGAGTCTGTGAGGCCCAAATAGGTAATAAAAAGATTCAAGAACTCAAAGATCACATAGGGCTCCACAATAGGCAAGTATTCTGAAGGAACAATGGGCTTTTATGTTTGTTTACAAATCGAGTACTTGATGGAGATTTTACTGTACCTGCAAAGAGAGCTTTACTTTTACACAACTCTGAAACTCTCTGACTATGGGAGATAATGATAGGTTTTTAGTACTGAATATAGATCCCTTCTATGTATCTAAAATCTAAATAACCAGGAAGCTCAGCCAACTAGAAAAGCAAAACAAAATAGAGCAGGTCAAAGACTTTATGTTGGAAAAAAAAAAAAAAAACTTGCAAGGAGATGTCAGGTGTGACTTTATATCCATCTGTATACCCCTTTATTTTTCTAAACTAAATATATACATATTCTTGGCAATTACCATTATTGTACTTTAGGTTTCCACTGTGTTTTAACAATTGGTGTTTTTAAGAACAACTTTGAAATGTGCTAAAAAGCCTAATTGATAATTTTAAATTGAGATGAATATAATATATAATTATGGAAATTATTATGAAATATGTATTCTTTTCAGGGTAATTGTTGGAACAATATCTTACTCTTAAAAATTCCCAGTTATGCAAGATGGAAGCATGATCATTGAGTTCCCCCACTTAGCCTTTATTTGCCATTAAAATTCAGTCTCTGTTTTAAGTACTTTGCTAGTTATCAAAATAATGTAAAGAGATGGAGCAAATGAGGATATATAAAACAGAAGAACAAATTCCATGTGTATTCATTAGTTTCTACAAAATATTCCAGAAACAAAATGAGTAATGTCTAATATGCAGAAATTACTTGATCTTTGAACATTTTGGCTTGTAAATTAATGTACTATCAGTCTTCAGTGCCTTGTTTCTATTAGTGTAAAGTTATTTAAAATTTAAATCTTAGAAACAATTTGCTTAAACTATTTAGCTTTAATATTCAATGTAAATTGCAAAATAAATATCTATAATATTGATACAGAGGTACTGGTAAAAACCTAAAGACTAATAACTGATGGATTCAGAGTTCAGTTACGTATCTAATCTCTGAACACTTACGCAATGTTTAAGAAGACCTTGTGTGTGTGGTTCCTGATTTTGAATGATTTCTTCTCTGTCCAGAGGACTAGAATCTTAGAAAGCTTCAAACAGTTCAAATCTATGGCAATGTATTGGGCTATTGTTAAACCCAATCAAAATACGATCAATTCTGAACTTAGTTTTTGAGATAAGAAGTATCTGTCAACTAAAATTCTGAGGAATGATCCTGGGTTTTTCCTTAAATCTTTTAGTTTATATGAATCCAGGAAAATATTTTAATTTTGGTCAAACTTCTGTTCATGGAGGTAGGTACTTGTGAAATATCATAAATAGAATTTTACTTTTAATGAAAAAGCGGTGTACTAATAAAGATAGTATTTTAAATAAACAAACTTGCTTTTGAACCTTATTTGGTTACCTTGTAGCATGTGTACCTGTGTGTGTGTGAGAAATCAAGTAAGTCCTTTCGAAACGTGAGATGCTTTGTTTTATATAATGTTTCAATAATAAAAGACAATTTTTAGGAATACCCTCTTTTATACTGAAGAGAAGAATGGAAAGTATTAAATAGAAATAAGTTCTCAGAAAGGCAAGAAAAAGGCTGCCTGCAAACACTGCATGAATCTCTGTCTCCACCTAGTGCTGGCTTCCAGGAATTAAGATTCCAGAGCCCTTAATGATGCCGTAAAGTTCTAATTTATGTTATGCACATGTACAGTCATTATAGTGCGGCCAGCTAGTGCCATTACAGTTAAGGATCTGTCAGCTCTCCATTTATAAGGCATAATATTAAGAGGTCTATTGCTTTCATACAAAGGCTCATACTGTGCTGGAACTCTGCAGCAGAATGGCCTTTGCTCCATGTGAATGTTTATTAACAATGCAACTGAACTTGACCAGCCCTTTTTAAAGGCACCCTGATAGGCTGAAGTTATATAGGCACTGGAATCAAAAGGATGAATCTTTTCATCAACAACCTGTCCTTTGTGTGTTAGTTGCTCAGTCATGTCCGACTCTTTGTGACCCCGAGGACTGTAGCCCACCAGGCTTCTCTGTCCATGGGATTCTCCAGGCAAGATTACTGGAGTGGATTACTGTTCTCTTCTCCAGAGGATCTTCCTGACCCAGGAATTGAACCCCAGTTTCCTGCATTGCAACCAGATTCTTTACCACTTGAGCTACAGGGAATAGTAATTGCCCTACATGCATCAGATCAATGGCATCTAAAAACTCATTGATGCAACAGATCTTGGATTTTCACAGGCTGTATTTCCCACCCTCTGACACTCAAGAAAGTATGAAAAGTGAAAGTATCGGTCATTCAGTTGTGTTTGACTCTCTGTGACCCCTATGGACTATGGCCTGCCAGACTTCTCTGTCCATGGAATTCTCCAGACAAGAACACTGGAGTGGGTAGTGGGTAGCCATTCCCTTCTCCAAGGGACCTTCCCAATCCAGGGATCAAACTCAGGTCTCCTGCATTGCAGGCGGATTCTTTACCATCTGAGCCACCAGGAAGCCCTTGGCAATCAAGAGAAAACTCACACTTTTGGCTACTAATGGGAGAAAAGGAAGAGAATATGGTTTCATGGAAGTCAAATATAGTCAGGTCAAGTCAGAGAAAGTGTTCTGAAAAAGAGGGAAGGATCACGTTGAACACTGCTGTTAGTTCACTTATGTCTTGAGAAATGATCTTGGGCTTTGGTGATATTAAAATACTGATGGGGCATTTTCAGTGGAATTCAGGAGATGAGAATCTAATTGGAATTGGCTTAAGAGAAAAAGGGAGGAGAAGAAGAGATGAGGGACTTCCCTGGTGGCCCCGTGATTAAGATTACACACTTCCAATGCAGGGAATGTGGGTTCAATCCCTGTTCAGGGATCTAAGATCCCACGTGCTGTGTGGCACAGACAGGAAATAAAAATAAGAATAATAAATTAAAAAAAAAAAGAAAATGAGATGAGCATTTTAGGGAATATGCTGTATAAGAGCACAAAGAAATAAGGGAACAACTGGAAGTGTTTTATTTTTTTAAGTGTTTTTTATTTTTATTTTTTTTAAGATGTCAAGCTGTCAGACATTATGCAGATTCCTATCTGGAATGACCAGAAAGGAAGGAAAGTTAATAGTTCAGGACAAAGTCCTAGACGAGAGAAGATGAGGATGTAGACACAAACAGAAGTGTTGGTCTTATATTGGAGCATACAGCTCTACTGTAATTGGAGATTAGGTTCTTAGGTGGGAAAGAGGAAGTCTTTCGTGCCCTCACCACCCCTCAGTATCCAGGCCCCCAAGACTCCCAGCAAGCTTCAACAGGAAAGCCAGTTCCTTGAACACAGGTTTGGACACTGCAGATGCTTCTGAGGAGGCTGGGTGAGCTCAGAAAATGTTTAGGCTCAGATGATCTTCACATGTGCTAGAAAATGATGTGTAATGGGCTGCTCCTTATTGTCCTTCAGTAATCAGTAACCGATCATATTAGTAAACGTCCATCATTTCATTTCTAGGCAATTACTTAACTATTGTGATTATTCTCTTGCCATAGTGTTAAATTTTACTAGCTAAAATTGAATTAGGAATCTCACATCTTTGATTTTAAGTAAGATTGTTGATTTAGTTCTTTACCAGTGACTGACTTTATTATAAAGCCTATCTCCCATTCATGGAATGAGATAGCTAGTTTTCCACATATTCGTGGTTTAGAATGTTTCATATAGTATGAAAATGATATGTTCCATGCCCTATGCAGTTATATGAGTAAGAGCATATTTTCTATTTCAGATCTTTGAGGGTTTTAAAAAATTATTTCATAAGTTTTGCATTTATTAACATATACATACATAATATACTCCTAATTGTCTCAGTGCTGAATATTTAGCTTGATTTTTCTATCTACTATGTATTTTTTAATCTAAATTTACTTGCATGAGATTTTTTTTTAA
>SJYX01022628.1:359938-407288 GCA_006410675.1 Oreotragus oreotragus
AAAAAAAAAAAAAAAAAAGTCTTTTCCAACTTGGCAGAAACAGGGGACACTTCTAATTGGAATATCAAGATTCTCTCCCACCTAAGGGTGACAGGGATGGCTCAAAAGGAAGTGTACTTTCTTAGAAAGAGAGAAAAAAGTAATTATGGTAGACTTCACAGATACTGTGCTTACATTTTTTTTCAACATAGTATACAGGTAGAGTAATTCAGTTAATTAATTAATTGACTTAAATGGTGAATGGTAGTTATATTAGGAAACCACAGTTAACCATGTTCCTCTTAACTCATACCTTTTAAAACAATAACATTTTTACTGTATGTGTTAAGTTGCTTCAGTCTTGTCTGACTCTGTGACCCAATAGATGGACTGTACTCTCCCAGGCTCTTCTGTCCATGGGATTCTCCAAGCAAGAATAGTGGAGTGGGTTGCCATGTCCTGCTCCAGGGGATCTTGCTGATGCAGGGATCGAACCTGAGTCTCTTACATCTCCTACATTGGCAGGAGGGTTCCTTACCTCTTTACCATAGTGCCATCAATAGTCTAGAATTTGACAACTTAATGATCTTGGGAATGAAAATGGATTATCTCACAGTTCTCCAGGCATTTAAACAGGAACAGTAGATTTTGGGTGGACAAAGTCACTGTAGTCCAACAAAACCCTGACCTTGGCTTGTAAACCGAACAGAAAGGACTAAGGCAACTAAATTAGATAAAATGATACAAATTGACCATGTATTTCAAAATGACTCAGCCTAAGGGTCCTCTTATTTCTTGAAATGTTTGCAGAAGAGAAAAAAAATATTTACCAAGCAGGGAACAGACATGGTTCTCAGTCAAACAAAATTCACTTTACTTGACTTCAAGTTTGAATTCATCTAATATGAGGGAACCATATTTTCTCCAGTCCCATTTCAACATAATTGACTTTTTAAGCAAAAAGATGATTTTATTCATTTGTAATTAAGCAGAATTAATTTTTTCTTGGAAAGACTACATATAAATAGACTGTAATTAGGAAATGTGACATTCATCTTGTGGGGTTCAGAACACTTTGATCACTGTAAGCGTATATGTTAATTTTATTCCAGATTTAATCTACTGGCTTTATTACTTATCTAACCACTGTTTATTACATATTTAGGCAATGCAGACAGAGCAAGATAAGAGACAGACATGATACCTGCCTTCATGGAGCTTACAGTTTAAGACGCATGGGGCTGTGTGTCAAAAAGAAAAGAACCAAATGTACTCTTCTTTGCCAAATAAATATATTTGGGGAATATTCCGTAAAACAGAGTGAGATGAATGAGATGATAAAGTTTAAACAAATTCAGATGTTTCGGTTGTAGAATTTGGTTACTTTGCATTCATTCATTCATTCATATATTTATTTATTTATTCATGCATTATTCAAATATCCCTGGTAGCTCAGATGATAAAGAAGCTGCCTGCAATGCAGGACACTTGGGTTTGATCCCTGGGTCAGGAAGATTCCCTGGAGAAGGGAATGGCAGCCCACTCCAATATTTTTGCCTGGAGAATCTCATAGACAGAGGAATCTGGCTGGCTACAGTCCAAGAGTCAGACAGGACTGAACAACTCACACTTTTACTTCCAAATATATTCTTCTTTGCCAAATAGATTTAGTTTAAGATATTATTTGGGTTGTGAAATCACTTTTCATACACTCTTCCTTTTTTTCATGTTGACTAGAGATATTTTATACAGAAGAAAAAAAAAAAACAATTCCAAGTTAATTCAGCTCTGTATTCCCAGAATGATGTTTCTCTGAAAGGGAAAAAATCTTTTGTGTAGTAAAACAACACAAGTTGTTCGTGAATTTAAAAAATTAACACCTTTCCTCTTCATTAAAGTGAAACATTAATTAGAATCATCTAGAACATCTTAGGTGCCCAATACATGATGATGAATATTTGATGAATGAGTAAAAGATTAAAGGTATAAGCAAGAGTGCTTATTTTTAAAATATATACAGAAATGACTCTTCCTATTCACTTACTATCAATTTTCTTGTCATTCTTTCTGAAGGAGTTTGATTGGCCAATAGAAGGACTGCTCCTTCCAAATAGTCCTCCCATGAAGAAACCCATCCATAAGGCACCGGAGCAGTATGTCCCTGTGAGACTCAGAGTTTTGCGGAATGGAGATAAGAACAAAGCCAGAGCCCATATTATGATCAGTCCAGACATCTCACCTGGGCGAAAAATGCAGTAAGAACAGCTTGTTCATATTTCTCATCAAGCGTACTTTCTCATTTCTACTGATTTTAGTCTTCTTGATTACAGGAGTTTCCCCCCACCCCCCGGGAAAATTCTATGTTTGTTCTATTAAAAAGCTTCTGTATTGATAACTGAAAGTGTCGACTATCAACTGGCACTTGTCGTCTACCTTTGCTGCTGCTGCTGCTGAGTCGCTTCAGTCGTGTCCGACTCTGTGCGACCCCATGGATGGCAGCCCACCAGGCTCCCCTGTCCCTGGGATTCTCCAGGCAAGAACCCTGGAGTGGGTTGCCATTTCCTTCAATGCATGAAAGTGAAAAGCAAAAGTGAAGTCGCTCAGTCATGTCTGACTCTTAGCGACCCCATGGACTGCAGCCCACCAGGCTCCTCTGCCCATGGGATTTTCCAGGCAAGAGCACTGGAGTGCGGTGCCATTGCCTTCTCCGTCGTCTACCTCTTTAATCCTCATCTACCTCTACAAGGATTAAATCATGAGTGGCTGCAGCTACTGACTTTCGACACTCTGTGAAAGGAGTTCAGGGTGGAGAGCAGAAATGAGATACTCTGTGCTCTGGGTAAAACTGGCAGAACAGGTCTTCGGATAGCTATTTTCAGGAGATGATTTTATGAGCGTAATTCTTTTTCATCTCGTATCTAGAAAAACACTAAAGTCGTTCATAATGACATCTGCTCCTCATGACTAGCAATAACCTTCTGCAAAAAAATATGTGCTTGATTACAGGTATTCTTCCTTCACCAGAATCCCATGTAGACTGACCTGTCCCCCGACCTCTTTGGAGCAGTTTCTCAGATATCTGAGATGCGGTCTCCTGGGCTGTCATCCTCATTTTGCCCTAAATAAAACTTAGCTCACAACTCTCAGGTTGTGCTTTTCTTTTCAAGTCGGCAGAGGTAAAAAGAGACACTAAGATTCCTTTCGCGTCTTTTACTTATCTGTTGAATTTCGTTTGGGCTGTGTTGGGTCTTTGTTGCTGCCGGTGGGCTTTCTCTAGCTGTGGAGAGCAGAGGCTGTGCTTCGTTGTGGTGCGCAGGCTTCTTACTGCGGTGGCTCCTCTGCTGGCAGAGCGCAGGCTCGAGGCATGTGGCCTTCAGCAGTTGCAGCTTTCAGGCTCTGGAGTGCAGGCTCAGTGGTTGTGGCACATAGGCTTAGTTGCGCTATGGCTGGATTCACTTAGCTCCTATATCAGGAACTGAATTTGAGCTCTATTGATTCAGGCTGGCCATGGGAGAATATAGCGAGTTGCAAATAAATAGCTCTGATGGAAAAAGTTTTCTGATCAATATCTATTTTGAATTCGCATTGTTATTTGCTTTCATTAATGTATTTTGAAATAACTGAGCTTGTTAATTGCTTCTTAAATATAATTTTATAATTTCTTATTAAAGTTTGTATTTAGTTATTGTTTATTTAAGTTAGTTATTATTTATTTATTATTACAGACAATTCTTTAGAATTACACCTTTGGAATATTTAATGAACAAGCATGGCTTTACATAATCTACATTCTTGCCTTGGAATAGCATTTGAAAAGTGTCCCATTCTAGAAAAGCATCAGTTTCCACTTTAACTTATGTTATATGGTTGGAATAAAATCTTCTGAAACAGCCAGTGTTTCTCCAACATTAGAGAAAAGTCACCTGCTATATTTTCATGATGTTTTATGACAAAAGGAATCGCAGATCAATGCAAACTCTCGTGTAAAGAATGAGTTAAACACATTGTTTCTAATATTATTAGCAGTGATATTACCTCTTGACCTTTCTTTTGATATGTTAGAATATTTGAGGCTGCTGATAATAGTTTAATATTACTTTCTTCACATTGATTAAAGATACTTCATACATCGCTGAACAATGAGCAACATTCAGATTGGCTGTCCACTGAACTGCCTGTATAGATGATAAAGTAAAAAATTAATCTTGACTAAAGTAAAGTCAACCCTGAAATTGAAATCTTTGACGCAGTCATTTCATAATTAGTTCATTCTACTAAAATGTAAAATGTGAGGGTAATGCTCTTCAAGTATATATGACTTTTTTAACATGAAAAACTAACAAATAATTTCTGTCCTTTCCTATCTTTAACTGTGTCTCAAAATTATATACAGATTTGATCTGACCAATTTGTATTTTTAAATACATGGTTCAATCTGGTGATACAGACATAATTTTAGAGATTTATTACTTTGGACAGCTATTCTAGTAAAGAGTATGTGAAACTCTCTGCTATGTTCATGGAAGAGTGTGTCCTGGTTAATCAAATATTCACTTTGTTCTCTACATGAATTACTGGAGTGGGTTGCCATTTCTTTCTCCACTACATGAATTAATTATTCCTAAATGATTAAAATATGCTGGCATACACTTGACATTAAAACTCTACTGAACATCATTTCATTTTTCTTCACTGATTCAGAAAATTCTCTTCAGGATCATCAATAGCATTCCTTTAACTTCTCTCCAAGCTCTATGTGGGCACTGGTAACAGAAGATTTAATAAGGAGTGTTTGGGCTAACATTACAGGGTGACTGTGTTGCCCAGCTCCAGAGGGCACTGTTCACGTATTCTCTGGAATAGTGTCCCAGAGTTGTGCAAGGTGGAAGCCCTGCTGTGCTACTTTTAATATATCCATGCAATATGTCTCTTCTAAAAGAAATAAATGCTAATGATACGTAAGCATAAATTACTTTCATTAATGTGAAACTTATTTATAAGAGAGTTGGGCTGTTTACTGTCTTCACCAGCAAAATCAGGTTAGAATGATGAAACATAGATCCATTTTAATTGAATTCTTCTCTGAAGTGAAATGAAAGTCGCTCAGTTGTGTCTAACTCTTTGCTACCACATGGACTGTGCAGTGGATGGAATTCTTCAGGCCAGAATACTGAAGTGGGTAGCTGTTCCTTTTTCCAGGGTATCTGTCCAACCCAGGGATCAAACCCAGGTCTCCTGCATTGCAGGCAGATTCTTTACCAGCTGAACCATCAGGGAAGCCCCAGTTCTGCTCTGGGAGCATGCTATTCTTTAGTTGCATACTAATTCATGTTAGACAGCTTTGAGGGAGCGTTTGTTGTTGGTTCTGCCATCTACAAAGCAAGATCATGAAGATACTGAGTTGTCATGATCTTACCAACAAGATCTTCTCCATTAGTTCTTGATAACAGTGTCAAGTTCATATAAATTAAGAATTGTGATTTCTTATGTCTCAGATAAACTTCATCTCTCAGAACCTTAAACAAGGAAAATTTTATAGTTTTAAAACATAAATATTTTAGTGAGTTGTTAAAGGAAAGGCTCAGCAGAAGTTATAAACTGTACATATTATAAAATTTCAGTGTATAGAGATATTACTTATTAGTAAGTTAGAATTCTCTCAAACTCCTTAATATAGCATTTAAGACCCTTTATGACCTGTTTCCATGTATTTGTATAGCTCTTTATCACCATTACCCCCAATTCTCATTCCTAAATCCTCTCAACTTCCAACACCTCTCGTTTGCCTTATTAATAAAAGTGTATTGAGAATGAGCTTGGACTTCATTTCTAGTTGTTGACTCTCAACTTGACACCCCATCCCCCTCCCGAGTTACCTGTAGCTTCTCTGAACTCCGTTGCTCTGACTACTATGGGCTTTTCACCAGGGTCGCTTCTGCCATTATCTGTGCTGTGATTATCTGCTTGTCTCCATCCGTGAGAGAGAGAACAGGGGGTGTATCTTATTCGTCCATATACGTGCTGTCTGCTCTGGTCATGGAACTGTGTGTCTCAGTTAATCGATTATTAAGCTATTTTATTCACCATATGATTCAGGGCTCACAAATTTAGTGCTTGTTGAATGAGTAAATGAATTAATGATTGACTATACTTGATTGGGCTTTCTTGGTGGCTCAGACAGTAAAGAATCTCCTGAAATGCAGGAGACTTGGGTTCGATCCCTGGGTCAGGAAGATACCGTGGAGAAGGGAATGGCAACCCATTCCAGTATTCTTGCATGGAAAATTCAACTGACAGAAAAGCCTGGTTGGCTACAGTCCATGTGGTAGCAAAGAGCTGGACATGACTGAGTGACTAACATAACATTTTATATTTGATTACATTTCAAATCAATGACTGAATGAATAGCTATATTTAAACACTGTATCTTTCATTTAATATAATATAAAGATTCTAAAACTACAGAACACTGTCTTACCTAAAAGTTTGAACAATGTGTATTCCAATTCTTTTTTATGATCATCATTATTAATTTTTAATTAAAAACATTTTAGGTTTGGATTGATACTGAAGCAGTATCTGAGTAACATATGAATATGAACAGTGTATGACTAAAACATCAAAGGCAAAATTAATGTAATCTCTGCATTTTCTTCAAAGTTGATAAATTCACATCTTGAGTATTCAACATTATTGGAAAAGGATTCAGATCTTGAAATTTTATTTTCTTATATAAATTATTCATAGTATAAATGTGAAGTTTAATATTTAATTGTGATAGTATTTGAAACCCTATTTTTAAAGAAAGGCCTATTTTTTAGGGTTAGTTCAGTTCAGTTGCTCAGTTATGTTTGGCTCTACAGCCCCATGGCCTGCAGCACACGAGGCCTCCCTGTCCATCACCAACTCCTGCAGCCTGCTCAAACTCATGTCCATTGAGTCAGTGATGCCATCCAACCATCTCATCCTCTGTCGTCTCCTTCTCTTCCTGCCTTCAATCTTTCCCAGCATCAGGGTCTTTTCTAAAGAATCAGTTCTTCGCATCAGGTGGCCAAAGTATTGGAGCTTCGGCTTCAGCATCAGTCCTTCTAATGAATATTCAGGATTGATTTCCTTTAGGATTGACTGGTTTGGTCTCCTTGCTGTCCAAGGGACTCTCAAAACTCTTCTCTAACACCACAGTTCAAAAGCATCAGTTCTTCAGAGCTCAGCTTTCTTTATGGTCCTGCTGTCACATCCATACCTAACTACTGGAAAGACATAGCTTTGACTAGACAGACCTTTGTTGGAAAAGTAATGCCTCTGCTTTATAATATGCTGTCTAGGTTGGTCATAGCTTTTCTCCCAAGGAGAAAGCATCTTTTAGCTTCATAGCTGCAGTTACCATTCACAGTGATTTTGGAGCCCAAGAAAATAAAGTCTGTCACTGTTTCCGTTGTTTCCTCATCTATTCACCATGAGTGATGGGACCGGATGCCATGATCTTCGTTTTTTGAGTGTTGGGTTTTTAGTCAGCTTGTTCACTCTGCTCTCTCACTTCATCA
This sequence comes from Oreotragus oreotragus, assembly GCA_006410675.1. Classification (NCBI taxonomy): domain Eukaryota; kingdom Metazoa; phylum Chordata; class Mammalia; order Artiodactyla; family Bovidae; genus Oreotragus; species Oreotragus oreotragus. Next base: position 367,462 of record SJYX01022628.1, read on the forward strand.
AGAGGCTACTTAGCTCCTCTTCACTTTCTGCATAAGGGTGGTATCATCTGCATATCTGAGATTATTGATATTTCTCCTGGCAATCTTGATTCCAGCTTATGCTTCCTCCAGCCCAGCATTTCTCATGATGCACTCTGCATATAAGTTAAATAAGCAGAGTGACAATATACAGGCTCAATGTACTCCTTTCCCAATTTGGAACCAGTTTGTTTTTCCATGTTCCATGTCTGGTTCTAACTGTTGCTTCTTAACTGTTGGTTTTTTAGGGTCAGTTCAGTTCAGTCGCTCAGTCGTGTCCGACTCTTCCCGACCCCATGAATCGCAGCACTCCAGGCCTCCCTGTCTGTCACCAACTCCTGGAGTTCACTCAGACTCGCATCCATCGAGTCAGTGATGCCATCCAGCCATCTCATCCTCTGTCGTCCCCTTCTCCTCCTGCCCCCAATCCCTCCCAGCATCAGAGTCTTTTCTAATGAGTCAACTCTTTGCATGAGATGGCCAAAGTACTGGAGTTTCAGCTTTAGCATCATTCCTTCCAAAGAAATCCCAGGGCTGATCTCCTTTTAGGGTACATCATGATAAATTAAAACTTTATAATTTATTCACATACTGTAACAAGCTGAATTATAAATGGCAATGTATACTGACACATCAGTCTAATCTTGGATTGTCTTTTCCAGATATGTTAACCCTGAAAGGAAAGGGAATGTGAAAAAATTTGTCACTAAATATTCTGAAGCAGAAACAAACCGGAGTGGGTTTCACCAGCTTTTGGAGAGGTAAATAATAGCCTAAACGCAAAGGTATACTCCATTCAAGTACCTGGATGATTATAACACAAAATACATATGTACCTATATAAGAAAACAATTGTTAATATAATGAGTCTGGAGTTTTTTCTGTGAAGTTTATAAGCTATGTGAATACATGATAATATTTTTCCCCCAGATTTCTAGGTCTTGTGATTTTCTCCTAGTTTCTGAACTACCAACTCTATAAATGTAAATTTTTCCCTTTAAAAATATATTTCACAATTTTATAGCACTTTGGTTTGAATTTATTTGTACTGAGGACAAAGTACTTGCCTATGTAAATCACTTAAATGTCACAGACTTTATTTTTGGGGGCTCCAAAATCACTGCAGATGGTGACTCAGCCAAGAAGTTAAAAAGACGCTTACTCCTTGGAAGAAAAGTTATGACCAACCTAGATAGCATATTCAAAAGCAGAGACATTATTTTGCCAACAAAGGTCCATTCTAGTCAAGGCTATGGTTTTCAAAGTGGTCATGTATGGATGTGAGAGTTGTACTGTGAAGAAGGCTGAGCGCTGAAGAATTGATGCTTTTGAACTGTGGTGTTGGAGAAGACTCCTGAGAGTCCCTTGGACTGCAAAGAAATCCAGCCAGTCCATCCTAAAGGAGATCAGTCCTGGGTGTTCTTTGGAAGGAATGATGCTAAAGCTGAAACTCCAGTACTCTGGCCACCTCATGCGAAGAGTTGACTCATTGGTTTTAAAAGACTCTGATGCTGGGAGGGATTGAGGGCAGGAGGAGAAGGGGATGACAGAGGATGAGATGACTGGATGGCATCACTGACTCGGTGGACGTGAATCTAAGTGAACTCCAGGAGTTGGTGATGGACAGGGAGGCCTGGCGTGCTGCGATTCATGGGGTCGCAAAGAGTCGGACACGACTGAGCGACTGAACTGAACTGAATCTATATCATGTTTGTGAAGTACATTGTAATTTTCTTTTGATCAGTGTTTTCTTACCCAAATAAGAATTATTCCCATAGACTGATAACTGTTCAAAGGCGGAATACTTGATATAAACTTTTTGCAAAATATGTCTTCTTCAATATGAGACGACAGTTGTACAGAATTTAAGGAAAATTATGCCATCCTTCAGTCATTTAATAATTCACTCTAGACAGTTTTGGGAATCTTTGTTGCTGGTGACTCTTCCATCTGCAAAAGCCTAAGGAAGATCTAACATAATAAGCATAATAATCCCCATTTAAAAATAATAGGTATAGACCATTTTGTTGATATCTCAATTTGTAGGCAACATGGACTATTGGAAAAACTAGTCCTGAGAGAGTGAAGTCAGAGATAAAACTCTGCTTTTCTAGATTCTCTGTAAATCAAAGCCACGTGGCTATCAGTCCTAACTTCTGGTGTCAGAGTCAGAGGATTTCATTTCTAGGACCTTTGCTTTCATGCAACAGAGAAATCCCAAAGCCCTCACTGAGCATCTCAGTCTCAGTTTCTCAGGGACTTAAAGGGTTATTAGGAATCACTTCTTGTGGAGAGAGATGAGGACCTACTGGGTGATGGCTGTAACTTTGGAAAAAGAGTAGAACTTCAACAGCAAAAGCTGAGGAAGGTATTTTATATGGAAACAAGAACAAGAGAAAAGACCCACAAATAGGAAGGTATAGGGGCGTGTTGGGGCTTTCCTGGAGGCTCAGATGATAAAGAATCTGCCTGCAATGTGGGAAGAATCTGCCTGCAATTTGTGAGATTGGGAACATCCCTTGGAGAAGAGTACGGCTACCCACTCCAGTATTCTAGCCTGGAGAATTCTATGGGCTAAGAGTCAGACACAGCTGAGCGACTTTCATTTCACAGGGGCGTGTTGAGGAGTGAAAAGTCAATAATGATATATATATATGTATGTATATATATATATATATAATATATATATTTTTTATTGCTTGTCGATCCTGCTTGGCACTGTGCTAGTAAGCACATTTCATAATCAACCCTTAATGTTCACAACAACCTTGACGGGTAAGAAATTTAGGCTTAGAGAGTTTAATAACTTGCCCAAGTCCTGCACCTGAAGAGGGGGAATGAGATTCAGAATGGTCCAGGACTGAGCTCCCGACTGCCCCACAGTCCTGTAGAGCTAGCTGCAGTTAATTACCTACCTTGAGTTCTTTGATTTACCCTCTTCTCTGCTGGAGATTTTCCACATGCAGGGTCAATCTTTGTGTCTATATTACAGGTGCACTGAAATTTTAAATCTACCTTCAGCAGCTCGGAGATTGTTCAGTGAAAAAGGGAAGGAAATCTTCACCCTAAAAGAACTTCAAAGAGATGAACTGGTAAAAACACAATCATGAAACTAGGAATATTAATATACTGGTACTATTAAAAGAAAAAAATTTTTCAATATAAGACTTCAAGCACCATCTTTTCCTCCTATTTTTTTTCTCACAATTATCTTAATTCAGCAAACATCAGAAAGTAATACAAATAGCTTACTGTTGCGTGCTTTCTATGTGTCAGGCATGATTTTCAGGGCTGTATATGACAGAACTCATTCAATGCTCATCACAACCACCTTATAAATAAATGAAGGCAGAAAGTGGAGAGAACCAAATTATTACCCACTTGTGAATTCTCCCCTGCTCTTTTAAGGAGGTAAATTCTATATTGTTTTTGAGGTTTTCAAAATGTGGTTTTTTAACAGTTTCTTCCTAAATGATCATTTCACCTTTTCGGGGCAGGGAGGGGAACCTCATGTCTAGTTTCTCACACACTATTTGAGTGCTTGGGTTTCCCAGGTGGCTCACTGGTAAAGACTCTGCGTGCCAGTGCAGGAGACAAGGGTTTGATCCCTGGGTCTGGAAGATCCCCTGGAGAAGGAAATGACAACCCACTCCAGTATTCTTGCCTAGAGAATCCCATGGATGGAGNAGTTTCTCACACACTATTTGAGTGCTTGGGTTTCCCAGGTGGCTCACTGGTAAAGACTCTGCGTGCCAGTGCAGGAGACAAGGGTTTGATCCCTGGGTCTGGAAGATCCCCTGGAGAAGGAAATGACAACCCACTCCAGTATTCTTGCCTAGAGAATCCCATGGATGGAGGAGCCTGGTGGGCTACAGTCTATGTGGACACAAAAGAGTCAGACACAAATTAGTGACTAAACGTTTCAACAACAACAACAATTTGAGTGATGGACTCTAACTGCCCAGCCTTTTCTCCCACTTACGGAATTTGAAGTATCAGCTCGAGAAGAAAACCCACTTTGATGGATGCCTGAAATTCTTTGAACAGAGAACCAAGCTTGTACCAAATTGTTAGAACTTGACTCAGGCTCTGAATGTCAAGACCCCTTGAAAGAGTTTTAAGCCCAAGTACCATTGACTAATGTTAGAGGCAGCATGGAGGAGCGGAGAGCCTCTGTTCTTGGAGCTTGCTAGATTGTGTTTTGAATCCTAACTCTATCCCTGCCAAGTGTCTTGTTTGTTTCCTTCTAATATTTTTTATTTTGCTGCTGTGCTTATTCACTGTTGTTTTGGAAGGAATTTAAGGTTGATGCTAAAGCATACAATGCAAAAAGATAAATCTACAGATAAGTCATTGAAGCCACCAGGGCAGAGGGAGCCGGAGTGAAAGGAGAATGAGATGGAGTCAGGAGTGACTGTTAAAAGATCCTGCACGTTTGCTAGAAATGAATCTGTCCAGCTGTTCTGAGCCACCGACATGGAGACTGAAACATGAACAGTCACATGATTAAGTATGTCTGTGAGAGAAGAAAAACCTTGTTCATCAGAAAGAAAATATTTTTCAGGAAACTTCCCCTGGGTCGACATAGAAAGTATGTGTGATTAACAAGTGACCTCAAAAAAAGGCAGAATTGAGTTTCTTTTAACCAAGTCTTTCTCAGTATATTACTCTATTTTTTCTCACTTCAACGAAATATGTATTTATTTAAGACATTTAGAAAGTACACATAAGCAAAAAGTAAAAGTATTATCCATCATCTCAGCATCTAGAAATGTCCATTAACAGTTCGATACATATACTACAAGTTCATTCATACCAGTGGTTGTTGGAGTTGTCTGTGAACTGACACTTCCTAATGTTCACAGGCCGTATGGAATCTATTGAAATATCAACTTTGCCACTGTAGCACAAAAGCAGTCACAGATATGCAAATGAGTGGGCATAGCTGTGTTCCAATAAAACTTTATTTACAAGAGCAGGCTGTGAGCAAGATTTGGACCTCAGCCCTCCCTGTAGCTCAGATGGTGAATAATCTGCCTGTAATGCAGGAGACCCAGCTTCATCTCTGGGTCAGAAAGATTCCCTGGAGAAGACAATGGCAACCCACTCCAGTATTCTTGCCTGGAGAATTCCATGGACAGTCCATGGAGTTAAAAAGAGTCGGACACAACTGAGCAACTTTCATTCATTCATTCATTCCCAGGTTGTGTGAGTGGTAAAGAACCAACCTACAATGCAGAAGACGTAAGAAACGCAGCTTTGATCCCTAGGTCAGGAAGATCCCTTGGAGAAGGAAATGGCAAACCACCCTAGTATTCTTGCCTGGAGAGTCCCATGGTTAGACGAGTGTGGCAGGCTACAGACCATGGGGTCGCAAAGAGTCGGACAAGACTGAAGTGACTTAGCACCACATAGTTTACAAACCCCTGATTTATACCTGTTTATCCTCCCCCACATCCCTCCCTTCCTTCTTTCCTTTATCTCCTTTATTTTTTCTACAACTTCTTATTAATATTTTGAATTAATTAAAGATTCATAGAGATTCATAGGAAGTTGCAAAGATATATGGAGAAATACTTCTTTTAGTACAAAACCATAGAGATCCATCAATTTTGTTGCATTTATCAATAGATTGGGCCTTTTTATCACTGAGCATTATTCCTTTTATCATTGAGTATGGTGCTATAGTTTGTTTCACCATATTTCACTTATTATAGGATGTTTTGATTGTTTCCAGTCTGGGATGTAATGATGCTTCCATGAGCAATTGTATGAGATTAGAGACTTATTTCTTTGGTAGGTGTATGTTTCATGTGGCGAACATTGGATCAATCCTGACCTGTCCATTGCCCAGCAAAAGAAGCAAATCTTCCTAAGGAACTTAGCATCAGATATTTCTAAAATTCAAACCTTCTGTAGTATGCATAAGATAGAGGGTAAGTATTGGAATTATTTACCTTCTCTCTCTCTCTGTCTCTGTCTCTCTCTCTCTCTCTCTCTCTCTCTATATATATATATATATACACACACACACACACAGCCAAAAAAAAAAAAACAAAAACCCTTAATGATATGGCTTTTTAAAAAGAAATTTGCTTGTTTAAACAGATTATATTTCACCCCTGCATCTTACTATTTACTGTTAGGTTAATTTTTATATTTAAGTGTTACAATTTTAATTCACACTGTACTTTGAATGTGCAAAGAAAACATACTTTATTTTGTTTTTAACAAATTGGGCCTTCTTTGTGAACCCCAGGTACACCCCCAACAAGGAAAACTTTAAATGTACTGTTGGGTTTACATTTGTCCCATCCATTTAATTAAATCGGCCCTTTAGCGAAGGCTTTCAGTTGCCCCAGTCTCCAGACTCCCACTTTAGTTCCTCTCTAGGATGGAAGGAAGGAACTGGGGGGTGCAGATCCTCTTGCTTTCTGGGCCCTGCTGGCTGAAGTCCATGGCTGGGTGAAAGTGCCATTCTTCTGGCCCAGACAATGCTTTGGGTGGGGTAGTGCTTCCTACCTGGCTCCACCTCTCCTATGCTCTCTGCAGGCTGGTTGTGGCTGGGTAGCTGTCTTTGCAAACCTTGCCACAAAACCTCTTGGCCCCTGGCTGGCAGCCACTTCTGCAAAGCTCCCCTGCGTGGCTGTCAGTAAATCCTGGGTCATGGCTGCACCTCCCAGAAACCAGATCCAGCTTCACGTAGATTGAAAGGGTGAGGAGAGCTCAAGAGGCAGCTCATCACCGTGTCCCGACCAATGGGCAGTGTCCGCGGTGTTTCCTCACCTAGCTCAGACTCCTGTGGGGGCAATCATGACACCCAGCGCTGATTTTCCACCTTTGTCTGTGTTCCACCACAGATTCCCTCAGACCCGGAAATGGCAGGGTTCCTCCAGCTCAACTCTGAGATTAAAACTGTGATGAGTTAAATGGGAGCTAAAGGCCTTTAGAAAAAAAAAAATCCTCAGTCCTGACAGTGTCATCCTGACCTGCATGGCCATAGTCTTGTGCTTGAATGTCAAAACTGAATTTGTACTTAGGCTTTCCTCTTGTAATGTTGCTCATTTCCTTATGGTCTTCCATCTTCCCTGAAGGATACCCCAGGACCAGGACAAAGATCCTAAACATAGAAAGGAAAAAGAGAACATTCATTAATGTAATTTAAAATAGTATCTTATTGCATATATTGAACACTGTATATTACACTTTGCATGTGTCTCTCAAGGCCTTGGGAACTTTCACTGAGGTGTCTGGGATCCCAGAGAATGATCTAAAGGCATATGTCTAGATAATGTAACACATTTGAATAGTTACAATTTACAATAGCTAGCTCATTTTTAGAAAGACCTATTTTTAGCACTTTTGACTGACAATATCTTGAGAGGAAAGAATCTACAAAAATTAAATTAAGTGAAATTCAATTTATTAGTTTAAAGAGCAGCTATCAATTACACTTAGAATGTATTCTCTTAGACACAACAGCTGGAAAGTTCCTGCATTTTTATTTTAACACGTGTTTTTAAAATCCTAATGCTCTGAGATCATAACTAATATGTCCTTGCAATTTGTGCATTTTTGTTTAGCTCTTGTTTTAGAAGTCCAAAGTGACATTGTGTCTGGAGCCAAGCTTGCTGTGAGGAAACCAATTTTTGGAAAAGAGAAGCAAATTATAGAACCAGAGGAAAAGCAAGTGCAAAAAAATGCTTTAACATCAGAAAATGCTTCCAGTGAAATTCTGTAAGTAATCAGTGTGGCCAGAAAAGCTACCTGTTCTTATTTGAACTTAGCTCATTAGCTCAGTAACAGTGCAGAGCCCATGCAGGGAACCCATGTCAACTTTGTGAAACTAATGACATTTGAAGAGCTAGTATTTAACTAGTTTCCTGGCAAAAGGATAGAGTTGGAGCTTCAGTCTTCAACCATCACAATGATCTACATTCACTAATTCTGTTATGATGCTACTATTTTTTTAATTTATTTTTTATCGAGGGATAATTGCTTTATAGAATTTTGTTATTTTATGTCAAAGCTCCACATGAATCCACCATGGGTATACATATATCCCCTCTCTTTTGAACCTCTCTCCCATCTCTCTCCCCAATCCCACTCCTCTGGGTTAATACAGAGCCCCTGTTTGAGTTTCTTAGCCACATAGCAAATTCCCATTGGGTATCTATTTTACATGTGGTAATACAAAAAATTCCCATTGGCTATCTATTTTACATGTGGTAATGTAAGTTTCCATGTTACTCTCTCCATACATCTTACCCTCTCCTCCCCTCTCCCCATATCCATAAGTCTGTTCTCTGTGTCTGTTTCTCCACTGCTGCCCTGTAAGGAAATTCTTCAGTATCATTTTTCTAGATTCCATATATATGCATTAGAATACAATATTTATCTTTCTCTTTCTGACTCCACCTCATTAGAACTGACTCAAAGGTGTTCCTTTTTATGGCTGAGTAATATTCCATAACTTCTTTATCCATTCTTCCGTTGATGGACATCTAGGTTGCTTCCATGTTCTAGCTACTGTAAATAGTGCTGCAGTGAACAATGGGATACATGTGTTTTNTAGAACTGACTCAAAGGTGTTCCTTTTTATGGCTGAGTAATATTCCATAACTTCTTTATCCATTCTTCCGTTGATGGACATCTAGGTTGCTTCCATGTTCTAGCTACTGTAAATAGTGCTGCAGTGAACAATGGGATACATGTGTTTTATCAATTTTGGTTTCTTCGGGGTGTATGCCTAGGAGTGGGATTGCTGGGTCATATGGTGGCTTTATTCCTAGTATTTTAAGGAATCTCCATACTCTCTTCCATAGTAACTGTATCAATTTACATTCCCACCAACAGTGCAAGAACATTCCCTTTTCTCGACACCCCCTCCAGCACTTATTGTTTGCAGACTTTTTGGTGATGGCCATTCTGACTGGTGTGAAGTGATATCTCACTGTTGTTTTGATTTCCATTTCTCTAATAATGAGCCATGTTGAGCATCTATTCATGTGTTTGTTAGCCTTCTCTATGTCTTCTTTGGAGAAATGTCTGTTTATGTCTTTTTCCCACTTTTTGATTGGGTTGTTTGTTTTTCCAGTATTGAGTTGTATGAGCCGCTTGTATATTTTGGAAATTAATCCTTTGAAGTTGTTTCATATGCTATTATTTTCTCCCATTCTGAGAGCTGTCTTTTCACCTTGCTTATAGTTTCCTTTGCTGTACAAACCTTTTTAGTTTACTCAGGTCCCACTTGTTTACCTTTGTTTTTATTTCCGTTACTCTAGGAGGGCGGTCAGAGAGGGTCTTGCTTTGATTTATGTCACCAAGTGTTCTGTGTATGTTTTCCTCTAAGAGTTTTATAGTTTCTGGTCTTACATTTAGGTCTTTAATTCATTTTGAGTTTATCTTTGTGTATGGTATTAGGAAGTGTTCTAATTTCATTCTTTTACGTGTAGCTGTCTGGTTTTCCCAGCACCATTTATTGAAGAGGCTGTCTTTGCCCCATTGTATATTCTTGCTTCCTTTGTCAAATGTAAGGTACCCAAAGGGAGCATGGGTTTATTTCTGGGCTTTCTATCTTGTTCCATTGGTCTGTTTCTGTTTTTGTGCCAGTACCATACTGTCTTGATAACCGTAGCTTTGTAGTATAATCTGAAGTCGGAAAAGTTGATTCCTCCAGCTCTATTCTTCTTTCTCAAGACTGCTTTGGCTATTTGTGGTCTTTTGTGTTTCCATATGAATTGTGAAATTTTTTGTCCTAGTTCTGTGAAACGGGGAAGGCAATGGCACCCCACCCCAGTACTCTTGCCTGGAAAATCCAATGGATGGAGTAGCCTGGTGGGCTGCAGTCCATGGGGTCGCTAACAGTCGGGCAGACTGAGCGACTTCACTTTCACTTTTCTCTTTCATGCATTGGAGAAGGAAATGGCAACCCACTCCAGTGTTCTTGCCTGGAGAATCCCAGGGACGGGGAAGCCTGGTGGGCTGCCGTCTATGGGGTCACACAGAGTCGAACACGACTGAAGTGACTTAGCAGCAGCAGTTCTGTGAAAAAATGTCATTGGTAATTTGATAGGGATCACATTGAATCTGTAGATTGTGTTTGGTAATATAGTCATTTTCACAATATTGATTCTTCCTACCCAGAAACATGGACTATCTCTCCATCTGTTTATGTCATCTTTAATTTCTTTCATCAGTGTCTTATACTTTTCTGTGTATAGTTTTTTTTGCCTCCTTAGGTAAGTTTATTCCTAGATATTTAATTCTTTTTGTTGCAACAGTGAATGGGATTGATTCCTTAATTTCTCTTTCTGATTTTTCATTGTTAGTATATAGAAATGCAAACGATTTCTGTGTATTCATTTTGAATCCTGCAACTTTGCTAAATTCATTGATTAGCTCTAGGAATTTTCTGATACTATCTTTAGGGTTTTCTATGTACAGTATCACGTCATCTGCAAATAGAGCTTTATTTCTTCTTTTCCAATCAGGATTACTTTTATGTCTTTTTCTTCTCTGATTGCTGTAACTAGGATTTCCAGAACTACATTGAATAATAGTGGGGAAAGTGGGCACCCTTGTCTTGTTCTTGATCTTAGGGGAAATGCTTTCAGTTTTTCACTATTGAGAATAATGTTTGCTGTAGGTGTATCATGTATGGCCTTTATCAAGTTGAGGCAGGTTCCTTCTATGCCCATTTTTTAAAGATTTTTAATAATGAAGCAGTGCTGAAATTATGAACAACTCAATTACAAGCACTGAAATTGAAGCTGTGATAAAAAATCTCCCAAAAAAACAAAAGCCCAGGACCAGATGGCTTCACAAGAGAGTGCTATCAAACATTAGAGAAGAGATAATGCCTATCCTTCTAAAACTCTTTCAAAAAATTACAGAGGAAGGAACACTTTCAAACCCATTTTATGGGGCCATCATCACCCTGATACCAAAACCAAAGACAACACAGAAAAAGAAAACTACAGGCAGTATCACTGATGAACATAGATGCAAAAATCCTCAACAAAATTTAAAATTCAACAACATATCAAAAAGCTCATACACCATGATCAAGTTGTGTCTATTCCAGGGATGCAAGGATTCTTCAATATACACAAATCAATCAGTGTGACACACCACATTAACAAGTTGAAAGATAAAAACCATATGACAATCTCAATAGATACAGAAAAAGCCTTTGATATTACTATTTTTAAAAAGACTAGAATCTTAGAACTGGGGATATTTATTTGAGGAGTTCATCATGGTTTGTTTCCATCAGCATGGACTTTGGGAACAATCGTGTTTCTTCCTTACTGGAGATTCCAGCTGAATGTATGTTAATGTAAGTCACCATCCGGGATGGTTTCTATCTCCATAATCTCCTCCTTGCAATTCACTTTGAAGTTTCATCTGTGGACAGTCATCTTTCTAAAGCACAATCCTTTTTATACAGTTCTTCAGTGGCTACCTACTGCACACAGAAAACAATGTTTAGTCTGCAATTCCAAGCCCTTCTGACCCTCATCCAGGCCTGTGCTGACCCTCATTCGTGCCCACATGCCCATCTCCTCCCCATGCTTTTTCTTTCTGCCATGTGAACTCCAAGCTTCAACTCAGCAGCTGCAAGCTGTCAGCTAAACATTGCCTACTCCACTGATGCACTGCTGTAGGCCTGACCACATACTCATTTCTCTCCAACTGAGGCACCTTGACTTGCCCCATCCTCATTGGTGGAAGGATTCTTTATCATTGAAATCAATCATGACAATGATTGTGCTAGCAATGTACTTATCAGATCCTTATCCTCTCCCTCACCAACACCTACCAAGTTGGGAATTCCTTGAGGGCAGAAACTGTCACAGGTGTTCTGCGAAGACCAGGGAAACTGACTTTTGTCATCATTTACTGAATAAAGGAAGGAATCATCGAATGAGTTTCCAAATTATGAAACCAGAAATAGCTGGTCAGTTACCATTGTAGTAATTGAGAATTAATTTATACATCATCATTACCCATTGTTTTAAAAGATTGTTTCTATCCTCATGTATAAGAATATTAACTTTCATGTCAGTAATCAAACTTCCTCATTTTAGTGGGTAATTCATCTGGTCCTGCATCCTGACACTAAACAGGCACCAGAAAGGAAAGCCTTTCACAGAGAGAGTGATTTGACTTATATGATATCTTGCTCAATCGTTAGGGAATGGGCCACAAACTTTCCTAACATCCCCTCTTGTTGTTCTTCTAAAGAATGTATCGTCTAGCCTTTGAGTTATTATACTTTACTTTGGAAAAATAAATAGAAAATAAGAAAAAAGAAAGGGTATCTTTGAGAGCAAAGATTCTTGTTCTGATTCATAGATTTCATCAAGGCCTGGAATCCTTGATCTAAAAGTGGTTGAGTCCATTCGACAAACACAATGCAGAAGCATGGTAATTATACCTAGTAATATTGCACCCTGTAGCTGAAAGTCATTAAGGGAGCAGATCTTAAAGTTATTACAAGAAAAACAACTTGTAACTATCTGCAGGGATGGATGTTAACTACATGTATTTGTGGCAATCATTTCACAATATATACAAATATCAAATCATTATGTTGTACACCTGAAACTAATATAGTGTTATATGTTATACCTCAGGTTAAAGAAAAATGATGTAGGAATGTCCTGTACGTTGTAGGCAGGATCTGTTAATCCAGTCTCTTCATGAATACTCCTAGTTGATAGGGAGATCACTATTTCACAAGGCAGCCCATTTTAATGTTGAAATAATGATTTAGAATGTCTCTGTTCTATGAGTTCACCTGTTTAAAGTATTTGGAACTCATTGTCATTAGTCTGGGTTGTATCTTTTCCAGGCTAACTTTCACTTGTTCTTTGAACCATTTCTGATTACTCAAACCCCTATCATCTTATATTAAGTAAACACAAAATTTCCCTAGACTTTCTTACATATGTTTGTATGGAGATTTTCACATATTTAAAAAAGAGGAATAATTTAAGGAGGGACATCTGTAAAGCAAGAGGCTAGAACATAAATCTGGAAGGAACACTTTTGATAATTCAGTTTGGTGAAAAGTTTCCTGATAAGAATTATGAGAAACAAAATGGAAAAGAAATTCTGAGGGCACTAACCTCTGCATTGATGCTTTGTGGAAGAAACGGCCTTTGGAGCCTGGAGTTTGCAAGGAATTTTCTCATTTCCTCAGGGCCTTGTATCCAGGCCCTGGTCACTTAGTAAGCCTTACTGTACGACCTTTCCCTTCACTTAGTATATGCCTGTCACACTACTTTCTTTCTGTTCCTCAATGAGCCGTGCATGTTCTTGCCTTGGAGCCTTTCCACTGTTCTCGAGTGTTCTCCCCTCAGGTCTTGACAAGGCTGGCTCCTTCCCGTTGTCCAAGTCCCAACTCTAGCATCATTTCTCAGAGGAGCCTTCTCTGACTCCATTGCTAAAGTAAGTCCTACCCCACCCTACCCAATTTCTATCACAATTTCCTGTTTTATTCTACCTGTAACACTTAAATTGCTTATTTATTCATTTATTTGCCTATTATCTCTCTTCTTCCCACTGGAATGTAAGCTCCATGAGACTTTTTCACTCTCCTTTTTCACTTTCATCAAGAGTCTCTTTAGTTCTTCTTCACTTTCTGCCATAAGGGTGGTGTCATCTGCATATCTGAGATTATTGATATTTCTCCCAGCAAACTTCATTCCAGCTTGTGCTTCATCCAGCCTGGCATTTCACGTGACGTACTCTGCATATAAGTTAAATAAGCAGAGTGACAATGTACAGCCTTGGAGTACTCCTTTCTCGATTTGGAACCAGTCTGTTGTTCCAGGTCCGGTTCTAACTAGCGGGCATAAATGAATCAATAAAGCAAGATGTTTGTTTAGGTATCTGTTTTAATGGCTGTTCTAAAATTGACTGTACTGTACTTCATTTGCTTGGAAGCTGAAGAGCATACAAACTGCCCAAGTTAGAAGATTAGACATCTCAACTTGGAGGAAAAATCTTGTTTACACCTTGCTGACTGTGTTAAAACTGACTTTATTTTTGTTGTTGGTCTGTTTTCATCAAACAGATCAAATTGGTGGGAAAGCTGCATTTTCTATTTTCAACACAAGATGGCACTATTTCTCTTTAACTGTTAATGAGATAGTTTTTGCGAAGCTGTTTCTGCTGAAGTTCTGAATGAGGCAGTTGTTACCCACCGATTTCATATCCACATGTAATACTTCTGCTACATTTGAAAAGTGTATGGCCTGCTCTTATAAAGCAGGACTTGTCCCTGGAGACTTGGGTACTTTGATACTGCTTGCCGTTACATCAAATTACCACAAGCACCTTGGTGACCACAACTTCCCCCAGAGAACTTTGTTCACACTTATGCACATTTAGAGTACTGAAGTATGCGAGCTGCTTTGCCTGTATATGTATCCTGCCTTCAGCAGAGCAGTTCTCGGATTGTACCATAATCCCATGCAAGCAACTCTACCCTGAACTGTGCCTGGGAACTTGATATACTCACATCTGCATGGTGGCTATGCATCTGTTCACAATTTCATCTAAATAAGAAGCCAGGAGGCCCACTCAGTTATTCAGACTATGACTATTTAAGTGTTTCTGTATATTATTCTCTATTAAAACCTGGCATGTTTGTGCTGGTGCTATTTGAGTCTCTCTAGATTTTTCTACTGAGAGGAAAAGCTAATTAAAATTACTTAACATTGCCTAATGAGTAAACTTTATGAAACCTAGTAATCTAGGCTGTCTGTTTCAGACAGAATTATGCCACATTTATGGAGTAGGGAAGAGTCTCGTTACACGTTTGTTATGAATTTCCAAAACTATTGAGTAGTCAATCTTATTTTTGAAATATAATACATATGGCCCCAATTTTTTCCTAAGTAAATATGACAAAGATGAATGCTGTTTATTGTGTGATTGAGAAATTTTATTGGTAGCTTTGTATTAAAATTCTAAATTGTGTGTTAGTAGGATGTGACTTTGCAATGTTAGGAACCATTATGGAAATATGATTTCCAGATCTACTAACATCCTTTAGGATACAATCAGACTGCACCTCAGAGAACATCCTGTGAGTATAAATCAGAATTCTCAGACCTCTGTTTGCTTCTCAACCTTGATAGAGATTCACATGCAAGAGCCCATCTCAGAATGAAGGCTTGTCACACACTTCTCAGGTATGCCTGGCAGGAATCTTCTCATAACTTTGATGAGAATGACAGTCTTCCAAAGAAAATGAAAGACGAGCTCTTTAAAAACATGGAACCAGAGAAGAAATACAGGTAAAAAATTGTAAGGTTCCTGTTAAATATTTCTACCTGGTCTTGGGGTCACTCATTTTATTCCTGAAGATTTACATTACTGTTAGTCGCTGTTTACACCAACACACACATTTCTGTGTTTATTGTGATTTTGAGTGAAGTATTTACAGGTACAGGTGGGAAGTACCTTCTTGCTTTAGCTGCGTAGTGTAATTTCTTGTTCACTTGTGTCTTTTCTTTTAAAAGGTAAGCACCCCCCCCCATCTTTGCCTCCTGAGAATTTAGGACAGAGCCTGTATTTTAGTGAAATGAGTATGTGAATGAACCTATGAATAAGCATGTAAAATCCCCTGATATCTTTAAGAAATTAGTAAAGTGCAATTTCTTGCCTTTTAATTTTATTTTTTCCTCTGGTCAATGTCCAGTGAAATGACAGAAATCTATAGTACTTTTTATTATTCCATAATCTTTATGTATTTGCTTAACATTATAGCAATTTACATAAATTAAGCAGTTTCAGCACTTCAATGCTTAGTACTGGTTCATGCACAAAGTAGGGACTTAATAGACATTTATAAATTAATTGCTAATGCATTGTTATATTTGATAGATTGATTAAGTCTGTCTAGTGCCTTAAGAGATATTTAAGTAAGACATTCTTTCAACTTGTTAGCATATCATCATTTTGGTTTATAATATTCTATGAGCTGTTAGGGAAGATGAAAAAAGCTTGGAGAATTGGATTCTGTTTGCCAGGGATTCTGTAGATAGAGGATAGAAATGATCATCATTTGTACAGAGCTCCTCTGTTTCTCTGTTTTGATTTCTATTTGCCCTGTTCTGCCTCCTACGTCTTTTTCTCTTTAAATGATCTAAAATGATTTTTTTTTCTTTGCTGACGAATTTATCATATTCTCTTGGATAAACATATATTCCTATTACAAAATAAACTCGGAATTCTACTTTTTACATCAGCTTGACAATGCAAAGCAAATGGCTTCGCTGCTCTCCTGATGATAATGCTTCCCCATTACAAGTGAATTTGGTTCACGGCAGGTCTCTTGCCAACAGAACTTGCAATCTGTAGCACATCAGAACACAGGACATTTTTCTGCCACTAATGGGATTTTCTTTATCTCAGCCATTCTCCAAAACAGAGTAAATTGCAGACACTTTGCCACCAGCAGTTTGAATACAGAGATGGGCAAATTATAAGCTATGCTGCTCCTCATCTAGTCTTGGGGGTGCGAGGCCCCAACCTGCGCTCAGGTGTGGAGGTGGTTTTGGTGGAGAAAAAAGCAGATGATAGTCATCAACGCTGGATGCACAAGGAAGACAGCAGGTAAACCCATCATATTTGGGCGTTAATATATCAAGAGGTGAGTGGGAGCCAAAGAGATCCAGCATGGTCCCCACAGAGCAGACAGGGGTATATTTGAGGACTTTGGATTTTCTTTTTAATGTAGCCAATGATTTTTTTCTTAACCTACTCAAGGAAGAAAAAGTGAAATCAAATGTAAGTGCTTAGTAGTCTAAACGTAACCCATCCACTCTGGATTCAGATAAGGAACGTGAAGCCTGACCTATTGGGTTCGTAGTTTCAATGAGCCAAGATCAAGAGAAAACTAGGTGCTCGTCTAATTGATTTTATGATTTGAAAACATCATAAAATCAAGTAAGAATTCTAAAAAGTCCTATTTTTTTAATTGTGAGGTACTTTTCATTAACAGAGTCTTCTGTACCTCCTCACATGCATGCCCTCCCTCCCTTCCACCACTTCCATCAGATAACTGACTGATGTGGCTTCTACTCACACAGTGAAATCGAATTGAATTCTTGCCCTAATCAAATATATCAACTGAGCGCCATGACTGGCCCTTGTATGGATCTAGCTTGAAGCTTACCACTGTCGGAACGGTTATTTCCTAGACAATCAGAAGAAATTTAAAACAGTCTGGGTAGCACGTGATATTAAAGAAGGCTTTAATTTTGTAGGGTGTCATAATAGTTTAGTGGTTATGTTTTTTTTTAAAAAGTCCTGATCACTTGGATGTACATTGTGATATTTACAGATAAAACTGAAAATGCAGATTTGTTTTAGAATATTCTAGCAAAACAAAAATTTTTTAAGTGGGGAGGGGGCAGTGGATGAAACAGAAATAGAAGAATGTTGATAACTGTTGAGTCTGTGGTGGTTTTTTATGCATTTCTCTCTGGTTTTGTGCATACTTGAACATTTCTTAACAAGAGAGAGAACAGCTCCTTGGTTTTTAGATGATTTGCTTCCACGTCTATCATTTGTGTTATATCGTGGGGGCTCCAGGGCCCTCTTCATTCTCTTGAAATACTACATACAGAAAATGTGTTTGTATATCTGTGCAATACTTTTTCTTTTTCCTGGGAAACAGCTGTGATTTTTGTTGGATTCTGAAGGGTGTCTGATGCAGAAGGCTTAGGGGACCGCTGCTTCTAGAGAGACTGTATACGCTTCAGCAGGCGGCAGCAGAGGGGCCAGCATGGACAGGAAAGGAACTAGTCTTCCTCTGCTCCCTGGTCTGAGATTCAGAGCCGCCAGCAGGGAACACATGTGGCCTTGTTTTAGAGACGGCTAAAAAGCCAACATGTAGACAGACCTGGTGAGTGTGTTCTTTCGCCCCATTCATCCTAGCTAAGCTGTCTTTGTGATGGGGGAGCTAAGAAGCAGGCTTTTGTCCCTGTGAATAGTTTTCTGTATGGGACCAGAATTCATTCATTAAGCTGCAAAGGATTATCAAGGGCAGTATTTTAGGTGCTGGCGCTTTCAGCAAAGAACTAAACAGATAAAAATTCTTGCTCTTGAGGCTAGTGCTACCCATCTCTACTTTTCTGGAATTTAGAGCTGCATCTTACTGCCTTGGCTTCTGTATTATGGTAGCCATCCTACTTGAGCCTAAGAATTGGAATTTGAGCATGGCGGAAGAACTGGAGCTGTCAGGCATGGGGGATGAGAGAAGCGACCCCAAGGAGACAGCCGCACTTGATGTTTCATTCAGAAACACTTGGCCATCAAAAGAGAGGACAAGTTCTGAGTCCTGCTCAGTCTTGTTCATGTTAGGACCAAATTGCAGCCATAACAGGCTCCAAGGGGTAAGCTAGGCCTAAGTTTCGGTCTCTGGGAAAGCTGAGATGCTGGGAACTCTCACAGGCAGTGTAGCTCGACCAATCAGAAAANTTCTGAGTCCTGCTCAGTCTTGTTCATGTTAGGACCAAATTGCAGCCATAACAGGCTCCAAGGGGTAAGCTAGGCCTAAGTTTCGGTCTCTGGGAAAGCTGAGATGCTGGGAACTCTCACAGGCAGTGTAGCTCGACCAATCAGAAAAAAAAATCCCCGTAGCCCCCCGCCCTGCCAGACCCGAGCCAATCCGGATAGGGATGCGAGGTTTAAAAGTCCCGCACGCACGTTGGGTTTTGGCCAATCAGCTATGCTGTTACGGGAACAAAGAACCATTGGTATAAAAGTAGATGTGATTCAGAGCCTGGGGCTCTCGTCAAGACTCCATTGCGCTGGATGGGACAGGAGCCCTAGCTCGAGCTAGCGATAAACCCCTTTATGCTTTTGCATTGCTGTGAATGTCTTATTCTCTCAGTTTTGGGGACTCGGACTTCGGGCATAACAGTTCAGTGTCTGTACTGGTTTTGGTTTCCATTCTGAGTGCTGCTGGGAAATCAGGAAGAGGGGAAGGACAGACTGTTTAAGTAAAAGCAAGGAGGAGCTTGCCTAGAACTCTATGCACTCCATCACTGCTTTGGAAAATCTAACCACGTGTAATATCAAAGGGGATGGTGTCTTCCAATTTCCTTCCACTCTCCAGAACACTCCGCAACATTGTCATATTGAGGCCTCCCCATTGTCAGACTAAAGAAGAGAGGAACAATTGGAGGGAGGTGGTAGTATTGATTGACCCCTGGTTGGAAACTGCGGAGTCTATAGAGAAGTGGAGCCACGATGGGGAGCAGCACTGGGACCGGGTTTGCTCATGAACACGTGGGTCACCATCTAAGCACATGGGCAGGAGAGATTTTGCAGAAGTCTTGCTGGTTGCGTATGGGCTTGATTCAGAGGAATAAACGTCCCATGGCGAAAATGTGTCTGTATAGTGACAGAAATTTTGAGCTTTCTTCTACATTTTGCCTTGTCATTTGCTTTTGCTTTTTTCCCTGTAATTAGTTGTTGAAACCTGTTTGTTCTGATAAGCTGGTGAGGCCTCGAGAACCCTGGGTTACACTATGTAGCAAAACCTATAGAAAATGCCACTTATGTGAACCATAGTCTTTTGATCACCCATATGTTTCCCAGGCGGTAAATTAGCACTTTTTGAGGCAACAGCCCAATCAGAATTTGTACCAATAGAGCGCTGGCCCGGTAGTTTGCCAGCATGGTGGGAGGCACCAAGTGCTATCTCTGTGCCTAGAATTTTCTACATTTCATTCAGTCCTTTGGGTCTTGAATTACTTTTTCATTGTGGCCTATTTAAAATAGAAAACAACTAGGAAATGTGATGTCTTAAGCAATTATCAGCAAAACCTCTTAAGGGAGATTATGACTGTGAGAACAAGGCCTAGCTGGAAGACCACATGGTCCAGGAGAGTCAGCAAGAGATGAGTAAAAGGGGCACCGACAGGAGGGAGGAGATTGCCAGAGACACATTTACTTGGTTTCCAGCCACACAGAAAAAAATGCCAGGTCAACTTTAGAGATAATCTGGTATCTCTCTTCCATTTTCAACCCTGGCACATCTGAATGAATCATGTGGTCTCTAAATGGAAATATGAAAAAAACACTCAGGGATGAAAATCCTCCTCACTTGTTCTAAAGCAAGGGAAACTGAAGCTCAGCGGGCTGAATTGACTTGTACACACTTGTGCCGTGGATTAGTAGAAGAGGATGTTCCTTATGCTGGATGTTGCTGGGACACAAAGTTCTCACACTACTGTTTGGCACATAGTGAGTTTTATGTAGACATCCATAAGCTCAGAGTTCCTGCAGAATGTAAGCACCCCTGCTAAAGAAAAATAAACACTAACATGGCTGAGCATGGAACTGAAACACACAAGAAGTGGCTGCGTCTGTTCTAGGCAGCAGAAACAGAGAGCCAGGTAACTCATCTAGGCACCACCTCAATAAGTAGTTGCAGGAAATATAGACCCATTCATTCATTTGACTACTACTGAGTGCCAATGAAAATGCAAGATGCAAGCTATGCCACGTGCTGAGGTGCTGAGGCTACGGAGATGAACAGTTTTGAACAGCAGCACTCACACTGTGCACAGACTTGATAAATGCTAAAAAGGTATTTGATAAAATCCAATACCCACTTTGGATTTAAAATGATACTTCATTAACAATAGAAGGAAGAAACACATTGTATGATTAATAGTGATAGTGTTGTAGGAATATAAACAATGTTTCAAATTCTGTGTGTTTTTTTTCTTAAGTTTGGGGTATTTCCTATCTCATCTGTTTTATTTATTTAAAAATGTTTTTATTGGAATATAATTGCCTTGCAAGGCTGTGCTGGTTTTTGCTGTACAACAATGTGAGTCGGTCATATGCTTTGCAATGAGAATGTTTTGTTTTATGTTCAGAGATTTAGATATCTAGCACCTTTTAAGTCTTGAAAGTAAAAATACTGTATTTTTACAACAGATCTCCTCCACCCCCACTTTCTCCCCCTTTCTTCCACTTCCACATCATTAAATTTTATACTCAGGGCTAGCTATACTTTCCACAGCAGGAATGCCACTGCTGGTCTGTAATGCAACTATGTTGACAGACATAAAGAGCAGACTTTTGCTATGCGGACAATATCCTTGAATGTTTGGTTTATTTTTGCTTTTAAGTGACATAAGGGAAAGAATTGCGGAGGGAGGGGTAGCTCTACAATTTTGTCTGTTTTTTCAGTCAAGGAGGCTTTATTTTTAATGCCAATATAACTTAAAAATATTCAACATAAATCTTGGATTTTTAGGAAATACTCATGTAGAAAAGAAGAATTTGAGGGAAGGCTGTAAAAAAATCACAGCCATCAATAATAGTAGCTCATATTAAGTTCCATGAGCCAGACAATATTCAATGCATTTTCTATGCATTAACCCATTATATTCCCGAGGTGACAGCCCTGTGAGGTATGCTCCATTATCTGATTTTACAGATGAGGAAACTGAGACACAGTGTTGTTGAGCAAATCTTGAGGTATATTCAAGATTTAAATTCAGGCACTGTGGCTCTAGAATCCATGTTCTTAATCTCTCTGCCATATAACCTCTTCAACAGCAGAACAGGTGAGGAGAGTGTCTGGGTACAGTCTAGAGAGAGAAAATTTATACAGGATTCTTTAACATAAAGAATTATTAAACTGTGATAAATGACTATCAGATTTTTAAAAAATCCCTCTGTTTGGGACTCTGGGGGTGAGAGAGTTGAGGACAAACTTGGAACTGGATCCCTCCCAAGCCTGGAGTTCAGAACGCAGCATGGGTGCTCTGCACTGGATGGCAGAGAAACAGGCCAGTTTGCCTGGTCAGATCGTGTCTGTGGTTGCTGGGTAAGCAGGAAGCAACTCTCTGAAACATACGTGGGGTGCAGCTGTTGCTGGACGCATGGCAACGCAGAGGATATGGGGTTGCTGATGCAGCAGAAGGCCTGGAGCTTGTGGTGTCCATGTTGAGAGGACCACAAGCAGATGATCATCAGGCCAGGGCTGTGAGGGTTTAAGGGACCATGTCATCTGGGCACCTGGTTTGGCAGAACATCCCTGATTATCCCCACTCCCAAACACTGAACCCAGGCAGCAGCCAGAATGAACAGGAGAGCTCCTTTCTCCTTCCATATTCTTCCAGCACTCTCCACCAGGAAAGCTTAATTTCGTGCTCATGGTGGGGAGAAATGCCTAGAAGATTTCACATCCATTATCACAGAGACTCTGTGGAGCTAAGAAGCAATGCACAGATAATTAGCACCGGGGGCGTTCTAAACTGGTAATGCTACTCTGTAATGTAATGTGTCTAATCCTGTTATCCCAAGGACTTTTCACCTGGTGAGTAACCCAGATCTCGTGCTGGCAGTGTCTATGACCAAGGCTAGAGATGAAGTCTGTGGCTACCCGGTTATTGCTCAGGTAAGATATACAGAGGCTAAGAAAGTAATTACAATCCTTTATTTGGTTAAATTTAAGGAAAGCTCTGTGCTTCCTTGTTGGGAGAAAGATGGGTCATAGAAACCCATCGTGAATGCCATTGTTAAAATATTTACAATAATCTGCCTAGATTTCAAATTGAACATGTTCATGTGGCCCTTAATTTAGTTTAATCCAACAGATGGTGACTGTGGGCTTGCTGCATGTCAGGAGCTATGCGAGTTACTTAAATCCAATGGCAAGCATGAGAAGTTATCCCCAAAGCATTCATAGTATCTCGGAAGTGGGTGCAGTCAGGCGAATGGCTGTTGTCTGTGTGTGTTCAGTCGTGTCCAACTCTTTGTGACTCCATAGATTCCAGGCTCCTCTGTCCATGGAATTTTCCAGGAAAGAATACTGGAGTGGGTTGACACTTCCTACTCCATGGGATCTTCCCCACCTAGGGATCAAACCTGCGTTTCTTGTGACCCCTGCACTGGCGAGTGGATTCTTTACCACTGTGCAACCTGGGAAGCCTGTTAGATGCACATATTTTAAGTTCAATGATTTGGAAACATAAGCCAGTTCTCTCTCACCTGGCAACTGGCAGTAAAGACCATGGTCAGACAAGTCTTCCTGAGGATATGAGCTCATCAGTGTTAATTCTACTAAGAGACCCATTTGAAATACCCTTTCAACATTTTGCAAATATTTAGAGCAGCCAAGCAATTTTTGGAGTCCAGAGAAGGCTGGCTTCATTTGAATTTTGGGTAAAGACCTATGGAGTTGATTTTTTCTCTGTCAGCCTTACTTACCAAAGACACTCCTAGATGGATATGTAATTTTTCCTTGGTAGGTGGGCTTCCCAGGATTGTGTTGATGATAAAGAATCTGCCTGCCAACGTAGGAGACACAGGAGAGGCAGGTTCAATCCCTAGGTCAGGAAGATCCCCTGGAGGAGGAAATGGCAACCCACTCCAATATTCTTGCCTGCATAGTTCCATGGGCAGAGGAGCCTGGTGGGCTACAGTCCATGGGGTTGCAAAGAATCACAGTCGACTGATACACAGGAGGAGAGAAAGTTTAGGAGTGTCCCTTCTTTGCATTTACTTTCTGTGTCCTTCACAGTATTTGCCATGTTTTAGTTGAACAGAATATATTGCTTCCAAATAGAATTTGTTTTATGCCATTTTTTAATAGCAATGAGGCAACTTGTTTTGCAGGTCCTGAATCCAAAATTGAGATACAGCAATCTGAACAAATGTGTGTGTATAAGTCATTCAGTCATGTCTGACTTTTTGTGACCCCACAAACTACAGCCTGCCAGGCTTTTCTGTCCATGGAATTCTCCAGGCAAGAATACTGAAGTGGATTGGCATTCCCTTCTCAGAGGATCTTCCCAACCCAGGGATTGAAACCTGGTCTCCTGCATCACAGGCAGATTCGGTCTCTGGGTTGGGAAGATCCCCTGGAGAAGGGGATCTTCCATCCACTCCAGTATTCTGGCCTGGAGAATTCCATGGACTGTATAGTTCATGGGGTCACAAAGAGTTGGACACGACTGAGCGACTTTCACATTGTTCACATTGTTTCACAATGACTTCCCTGTAACTCAAGTGGTAAAATATCTGAACAAATGCGAAAGGTTAATTAAATTGTCAACATTCAGAAAACGAAGATCATGGCATCCGGTCCCATCACTTCATGGGAAATAGATGGGGAAACAGTGGAAACAGTGTCAGACTTTATTTTGGGGGGCTCCAAAATCACTGCAGATGGTGACTGCAGCCATGAAATTAAAAGACGCTTACTCCTTGGAAGAAAAGTTATGACCAACCTGGATAGTATATTCAAAAGCAGAGACATTACTTTGCCGACTAAGGTCCGTCTAGTCAAGGCTATGGTTTTTCCAGTGGTCATGTATGGATGTGAGAGTTGGACTGTGAAGAAGGCTGAGCGCTGAAGAATTGATGCTTTTGAGCTGTGGTGTTGGAGAAGACTCTTGAGAGTCCCTTGGACTGCAAGGAGATCCAACCAGTCCATTCTGAAGGAGGTCAGCCTTGGGATTTCTTTGGAAGGAATGACGCTAAAGCTGAAACTCCAGTACTTTGGCCACCTCATGCGAAGAGTTGACTCATTGGAAAAGACTCTGATGCTGGGAAGGATTGGGGGCAGGAGGAGAAGGGGACAACCGAGGATGAGATGGCTGGATGGCATCATGGACTCGATGAATGTGAGTCTGAGTGAACTCCGGGAGATGGTGATGGACAGGGAGGCCTGGCGTGCTGTGATTCATGGGGTCGCAAAGAGTCGGACACGACTGAGTGACTGAACTGAACTGAACTGAACTGAACTGATCATGATGATAGGGCTTCAGGTATCTGCCTGAAAAATGGTAAAGAATCTGCCTGCGAATGCAGGAGATGCAAGAGACATGGGTTCGATCCCTGGGTCAGGAAGATCCCCTAGAGGAGGAAATGGCAACTGACTCTAGTATTCTTGCCTGGAAAATTCCATGGGCAGAGGAGCCTGGCAGGTTACAGTCTATGGGCGTCTAAAATTTTCTTCTATAAGGTACTGTATATATAACGTCACATTTTCCCCTGATCGATGCCTCTTTGACATGAACGACAGTAAGGTAAAACCTCATGCAGATGCAATTTAGTACCTTAATCAGTTTCATAAAATTATATATATGGAGGTTTTCCCCTAAGGTTCCCATTTTTATAAGAAATGAGTTTGATCTCAAGGTAATTTGTATTACCCTTCAAGAGTTTCTTTACTTGCTGTTTCATTTTTATTTCTTGAAGCAGTTTGTAAGAATATATCAATGTTCATGTAAAATAATAAAAATGAGGCCTGTTAGGTTAATGTGACTAAACCCTTTCCCTGTTCCTTGAAATATAGTCTTTGTTTTGCATACCTCTGAGGGATGCTGTATTGTCTGACCTATTAAATCAATTCTTAAGACTCATTTATTTTCCTCTTCACTATCAATCTCTCTTTGGTAAAGTAAGTATTATTCATTATCAAGTTCCTTGAAGTGTCATGATATGTTTGGTTAGAACTAATCTACTGGTTTAAATTCCCTAAAATTGAAACTACTCATTTTTTAACTTATGCTCAAACCAAGGTTTTATAATCAGGGTAAGTATGCTGCTTCTAATACATAGAATAGAGTGTGTGCATGCTCGGTCGCATCAGTCATGTCCTACTCGTCGCGACCGTGTGGACCGTAGCCCACCAGGTTTCTCTGACAGTGGGATTCTCCAGGCAAGGGTTCTGTAGGGGGCTTCTGGTCCCTTCTCCAGGGCATCTTCCTGACCCAAGGACTGAACCCTTGTCTCATGCCTCTCCCACATTCCAGGTGGGTTCTTTACCCACTGAGCCACCTGAAAATATAGTGTACTCATATTTTTTAAAAAACCTTCTTGGTAGCCAGTGAAATGTAAATTAAAATATCAACAAGGTACTATTTTTCATTTATTAAATTTTCAATACTTTGACAAGAGTGTGAAGAGACCTTTTCGTATAATACTGATTGAAGTGTAAACTAGAATAACCTTTCTAGAAAAAAGTTTGATATGATAAAGCTTTATATTATACATCATAATTTTTTAATGATCCTGTTCCTTTATTAGCAATTCTACTTCAAGAGTTTGTTCTCAAAATGTTATGGATTTACACAAAGATTTATTTTACGATTGTTGGTTGCTCTTTTGCTTATAGTAAAGAAAGTTTGAGAAACCGTCTACATGTTTAACTGCTGAATACTGGTAAAGTAAAATACCCTAAGATCAAATAATATATATATTTAAAAAACCCAAAAAACTACTGCAGTTATCAATTTTTGTGTATTTTCTGATTTCATTTTTTAAAATAAATCAGAGTACAAGTATATATGAAATATAATCATCCAATATCAAGAGTAGTTATTGCTACATAGTAGAGTTTTTAGTAATTATCTGTATTTTCTGAATTTATGCAATGAAGACTAGGATTGCTATACACAAATCATAAATTCTTCTATTTGACTCCATATTTTTCTCTCTCCTTTTTTTTCAGAAATACGACCCACATAACAATGGGGCTTCTAATCAAAAGTGGAATTACGTGAAAAGTACAAAAGCTTTTATGGCCTTTCATAGCACTTCACTGGATAAAGAGATCACAGCTGCAAACTATGCTGGTGTTTGTACATCTTCTGTGATTAGAGAAGAAAAGATTGATCAACCAGTAAGTGGTTCATCCTCCTACAAAAAAGAGGAGGGAGGGATGGATTAGTTTAATAAAGCAAGAAACTTCTTTCCCCAGAAAACCTTAAGTTCACACAAATTAAACATTGTGAATGAAATCAGACTCTGATTCTGGTCAAGAAAGAAGGAAGGAATGTTGATGTTACCCTCGACTTATATTGTTTCACTGACTCCCTTCACCATCATTGTCTTTGATTCATCATCACTCACTAGAACGTGCATGAAGGATAATTGCTCCCACCTCACTCCACAGGTGTGCTTGCCACACTCACTACCACTCTACTCCAGAAAGCATGTTAAAATGCCAAGAATGGAGAAAAGGGATAGTTAGGGAGTTTGGGGTGACAGGTCCACAGTGCTATATTTAAGATGGATAACCAACAAGGGCCTACTGTGTAGCACAGGGAGCTCTGCTTAATGTTATGTGGCAGCCTGGATGGTGGGGGGAGTTTGGGAGAGAAAGGATAGATGCATATGTATGGCTGAGTCTCTTTGCTGTCCTCCTGAAACTATCACAACATTGCTAATTGGCTATACTCCAATACAAAATAAAAAGTTAAAAAATGCCAATGATTGTAAGTGACTTTTGGCAACCCACTCCAGTATCCTTGCCTGGAAAACCCCATGGATGTTGGAACCTGGTAGGCTACAGTCCATGGAGTCGCAAAGAGTCGGACACGACTGAGCGACTTCACTTGACTTCACTTCATACCAAACGTAGGGCTAAGCATGGTGTACTCTAAGTTTTAAATAATTTCCTAAGTTTGGTACTTTAGTTTTTATTATTAAGGAATTACTTGTACCATGTTTTATAGATGTCTGAGATATTTGTGGGTCGAAGCACCTTGCTTTGGTTGATAACCACTGGCCTACAGAATATTGAAATCTCATAATATATGTTACAAGACCTTGCAAGACCCTCTGTGCTCTGCTTCTGGAAAGCTTCTAAACTTGCCTACTGCTTCTTCGCTCATCGTTCTCTGGCTGTCTTGAATAAGAGATGTTAAACGTGTCGTACCATTTTGCATGTCTCTGGTTTCCACTAAGCTAACCTCCTCTGACTTTTTCTCCTTTGTCTGTGATCTCATGCTGCTAAGTCGCTTCAGTCGTGTCCAACTCTGTGCGACCCCATAGATGGCAGCCCACCAAGCTCCCCCGTCCCTGGGATTCTCCAGGCAAGAACACTGGAGTGGGTTGCCATTTCCTTCTCCAATGCATGAAAGTGAAAAGTGAAAGGGAAGTCGCTCAGTGGTGTCCAACTCTTAGCGACCCCATGGACTGCAGCCCACCAGGCTCCTCTGTCCATGGGATTTGCCAGGCAAGAGTACTGGAGTGGGGTGCCATTGCCTTCTCCACTGTGATCTCATAGCTGTTAGCTAATATGCAGCCAAAGAGTGCTGAAATCATGTTAAAAAAAAGTTGAGTCAACTTGAAAAGGCTCCAAAGATAAGACAGTGTAAACATCAATATGACTACTGAATGCATCAGATTGACATACATTAGATATGTTCGTGCTGACATTAAGCAACAGCAACAGCTCAAGTGGTCACAATTAGATGATGCTAAGAAACGAATCCATTACTTTGAAAACCAGTAAATGAAGAATCAAGCTCTTTTTTTTTTTCTTTCTTTATGAACCATACCTCAGGATAACAATATAGTTGACAAGGAGAATCTTCACGTCATAGAAATATCCCATATAATAAATGAATAAAGTATGAGGAAAGCAGAATATCATTATGTTGTGAACTTTAATACATTAATGGATCTAGGCAGTGACCATCATTAGCTACTAACACTACAAAAACAGTCATAACGGTTGCCCCTTGATAGAAATGCATTGTACCACTTATGAAGTATTCTTGTCCCCCAAAATCTAATTGGAGAAAATATACAATGAGTAATTACAATAAAAGAAAAAAGATAAATGAGGGTCATAAGGGTTCAAAGAGACTTAGGTATTTAACTAATCATGATGTGACCTTATTTTGGTTGTTTCAAATAAATTTTAAGAAAGTGAGAAACTTGTAGAAATTTGAATACTACCTGAATATCTGATTGTATTATGGTTTTATTATTAAGTTTAGGTATATTATAGTTATGATAGAGTTCTTATTTATTAGATAAGAATAAAACCTTCCAATTTTCAACATTTCTTCTAAAAGATGAGACTCTCCTTTCCTGCTAGTTAAGTAATAACCTATCTGATAGAATCAACGTGGTTAATTTGAAAAGTACAGTATCAGAATATCAATTCTGGGATTCTCAAAAAAAAAAAAAACAACTGTTTATCTCTCTTAGGTCTGAGGAAACCTACCCTCTGTCCAAAGGCTCCAAATAAGTAGTTAGTTTTTAACCTTTTCAGAGATACAGACCTCATTGAAAGTCTTGTGAAATTATGGATTTTCTTTTCCCCAAAATGCACATGTGTAAACAAAAGCTTTTTGTATGAGAATTCAGGGAGTTCATAGACTCCCCCTTGAATTCCAGTTTAGATTTAGAGTAAGAGCTTCCTCTCTAGACCATGTTTGCTTGGCCAGTTTAGAAAAAGAAAATTAAAGTGAACTATTATATGCTAGAAAGCTACTGTATATTATATACTGATGCAACTTTATTTTTACATAGATGATATCATTTAAATAATAAATAACATAAATAATAAATATTAATAATATCAATCAGTATCAGTTCAGTCACTCAGTTGTGTCAGAATCTTTGCGACCCCATGCACCGCAGCATGCTGGGCTTCCTGTCCATCACCAACTGCCGGAGTCTACCCAAACCCATGTCCACTGAGTTGATGATGCCATCCAACCATATCATCCTGTTGGCCCCTTCTCCTGCCCTCAATCCTTCCCAGCATCAGGGTCTTTTCAAAGGAGTCAACTCTTCTCATGAGATGGCCAAAGTATTGGAGTTTCAGCTTCAACATCAGTCCTTCCAATGAACACCCAGGACTGATCTCCTTCAGGATAGACTGGTTGGATCTCCTTGCAGTCCAAGGGACTCTCAAGAGTCTTCTCCAACACCACAGTTCAAAAGCATCAATTCTTCTGCACTCAGCTTTCTTTATAGTCCAGCTCTCACATCCATACATGATCACTGGAAAAACCAGCCTTGACTAGACGGACCTTTGTTGGCAAAGTAATGTCTCTGCTTTTTAACACGCAATCTAGGTTGGTCATAACTTTCCTTCCAAGGAGTAAGTGTCTTTTAATTTCTTGCCTGTAATCACCATCTGCAGTGATTTTGGAGCCCCCCAAAATAAAATCTGACACTGTTTCCCCATCTATTTCCCATGAAGTGATGGGACTGGATGCCATGATCTTTGTTTTCTGAATGTTGAGCTTTAAGCCAACTTTTTCACTCTCCTGTTTCACTTTCATCAAGAGGCTTTTTAGTTCCTCTTCACTTTCTGCCATAAGGGTGGTGTCATCTGCATATCTGAGGTTATTGATATTTCTCCCAACTTGTGTTTCTTCCATTCCAGCGTTTCTCATGATGTACTCTGCATAGANAGATGTGTATAAGAGACAGGTAATGTCTCTGCTTTTTAACACGCAATCTAGGTTGGTCATAACTTTCCTTCCAAGGAGTAAGTGTCTTTTAATTTCTTGCCTGTAATCACCATCTGCAGTGATTTTGGAGCCCCCCAAAATAAAATCTGACACTGTTTCCCCATCTATTTCCCATGAAGTGATGGGACTGGATGCCATGATCTTTGTTTTCTGAATGTTGAGCTTTAAGCCAACTTTTTCACTCTCCTGTTTCACTTTCATCAAGAGGCTTTTTAGTTCCTCTTCACTTTCTGCCATAAGGGTGGTGTCATCTGCATATCTGAGGTTATTGATATTTCTCCCAACTTGTGTTTCTTCCATTCCAGCGTTTCTCATGATGTACTCTGCATAGAAGTTAAATGAGCAGGGTGACAATATACAGCCTTGACGTACTCCTTTTCCTATTTGGAACCAGTCTGTTGTTCTATGTCCAGTTCTAACTGTTGCTTCCTGACCTGCGTACAGATTTCTCAGGAGGCAGGTCAGGTGTTCTGGTATTCCCATCTCTTTCAGAATTTTCCACAGTTTATTGTGACCCATATAGTCAAAGGCTTTGACATAGTCAATAAAGCAGAAGTAGATGTTTTTCTGGAACACTCTTGCTTTTTTGATGATCCAGCAGATGTTGGCAATAATATCAATAAATTATTTAAATTAAGATTGATAAAGAAACTGAATCATTTATTCACAGTAGCTATTATATATATATAGTCAGGGTCATTATTGACCAAACAAGCCCCATGTCGTAGACCATGTTTGTATAAGGTCAAATAAACAGGTCAAATTAGTCATTTCAATAAATCACGGATATTTTATAGAGGAAAAATATCAGGCAAACCAGTTGCTTGGTATTCTGTGTATACAGCCAGCTGTTGACTTGCTCAACTTTTAAATTCCTTTTGCATCCTGTAGAAACAGCCTAACCTTGGGAGCTACCCCCACATATTTCATTTTTCCTTTCCAGCAGCAGTTTAAAAGCTGTGTTAAGCTTGAATGAATTAACCAGAAATTCAGTTTACATTGTGTATATGCACCATTGCCAAAGTAAAATAATTTGGGGAACATAAAAATAGCAGCCCCACAGTCATGGGAATTGATGTCTTAATGATTGAAAATACATTTTCTGGATGCTTTCAATGGGCTTCTTTAGTGTAATAAGGAATATCATTGGCACACAATTTATCATGAAATTCATGTTTTTCTGTACAAATTATTCTGTATGAGTATTCATTGAATTCCATCTGAGAGGAAATATGTTAATTTTCTGCCCCCAAGTAATTTGTAGGAAAATGGAAATCAGATGTGCATATAGAGAAATTCATAGTGGAACTTAAGAACTGTATCTTCAAAAGTATCACCTAAATGTTGGCTTTGAATTAAGGTAATGTTCAGTATTTAAATGGAGTAGACAAATACGACAAAAGCAAAAAAGCCAAAAGCTTGGAATCAGAAGTCACAGCTTTATGTTTCAGCTCTGCCACATACTACTTGGGTATCCTTGAATTAAAAACTTCCCTCTCTCAGCTTTTGTTTTCTCATCTGTAAATTGAGAATGATGCTATTAACTCTGGCTGTACTTAACTTAGCCTTGTGACATGCTTAGTCGCTTAGTCATGTCCAGTTCTTTGCAGCCCCATTGATTGTAGCCCAGTTCCTCTGTCCATGGGGATTCTCCAGGCAAGAACACTGGAGTGGGTTGCCATGCCCTCCCCAAGGGGATCTTCCCAAACCAGGGATTGAACACAGATCTCCCACACTGCAGGCGGATTCTTTACAATTTGAGCCACCAGGTAAGTCCTAGCCTTGTGAGGAACAAAGCAAATTAGAGAGTGCACTTTAAAATATTCATACATATTTCAAAGTAGAGAGACTAATTCAATGACTTCTCACGTACCTATCATCCAAATTCAACTATTATCAATGTTTTGCAATGTTTACAAATCCTAGATATGATATCATTTCTCCTAATACTTGATCCTGCACCTATAAAAATTTGAACATTTTCTTACGATTATAATCATTATGCCATTGTCACATCTAACAAAATTAACGATACCTTTTTGGCCTCCAGGGCTTCCCCTGGGCTCAAATGGTAAAGAATCCACCTTCACTGTGGGAGACTTGCGTTAGATCCCTAGGCTGGGAAGATCCCCTGGACAAGGAAAGTAATACTTGATCCTGCACCTATAAAAATTTGAACATTTTCTTACGATTATAATCATTATGCCATTGTCACATCTAACAAAATTAACGATACCTTTTTGGCCTCCAGGGCTTCCCCTGGGCTCAAATGGTAAAGAATCCACCTTCACTGTGGGAGACTTGCGTTAGATCCCTAGGCTGGGAAGATCCCCTGGACAAGGAAAGGCTACCCACTCCAGTATTCTGGCCTGGAGAATTCCATGGGCAGAGGAGCCTGGCAGGCTACAGTCCATGGGGTTGCAGAGTTGGACATGACTGAGCGACTTTCATTTTCACTTAAAAAATTTTTTTTAACCTCTTGCTGCTGCTACTGCTGCTAAGTCGCTTCAGTTGTGTCCAACTTTATGCGACCCCATAGACTGCAGCCCACCAGGCTCCCCGTCCCTGAGTTAATGCCCTGTTAATAATGAAATTTCCCAGTTTCTCCTAAACGTTCTTTTTATGGTTAGCTGGAGTCAGGATTCAAACAAAATCCCTGTGTGCTACTGGTTGCAGAATCCATCCTATAGAAGACCTCCTCTTGTTTGGATTTCTCTATTCACTTCCTGTGGCATCCTTTAACCTGTTTCTCTGGCTCCCGTAGCTCCTATAAAAGAGATTTAACACTGCAGTTTAATTATACTTATATTCAGCTCGTTTTTGGCCATGAATCTTCAAAGGTTTTACTGTGTGTTTCATATTTATCACTTATGCAGGCACACGGTGTGGATTTTCCATTTTTAATGGTAATGGTTATCCATGAGTTCAGGTGATTACAACCTAATCTCACATCGAAGAACAATTCCCCATGACTTTTCATTTAGTGTTGCCTTTCTGTGATCATTGCCTAAATCAATAGTTTCGTAAGAAGTTTCAAAAGGGTCAATTTTGTTTAATTCTATTACTTTTCCCAACATATATTAGCTGAATTTTTCATGTAAGGAAGAACTTTACCTTTTCAGCTAGGTATCTGACTGCCTAGAATTATGGTTTGTAAAGGATGGTAGGATAAATATTTGTTCTATGTAACTTACCTGTTAGAATAGTATAGCAAATCACCTAAAATGCTAGTGGCTTAACTATTTTATACCCTGAGCCAACAATTTGGGCTGGGTTTAACTGGGCAGGTCTGCTGGTCTTTCTGCACTGTCGCTAACTTGACTGTAGTTATTTGGTCGTATACCAGTAGTTTGGCAGTTCTAGGGTGTCTGAATGGTCAAATTACATGACTGGTGTTTGACAGGCTGTCAGCTGGGGGGCCTGGGTTCTCCTCAATGCTTGTTTTGTTCCCCAATCAGGAATTAAACCTGGGCCCTCGACAGTGACAGTGCAGTGTCCTAACCACTGGACTGCCAGGGAATTCCCTCCTCAAGACTTCTTAAGTAGGCTAGCTCAAGGGAGCTCACATTATGGGCTCAGGCTTCCAAATGCAGCCAAAAGAAAACAAGCTCCAGTGTGCAAGCACTTCTTATGCATCTGCCTGCATCACATTTGCTAATGCTACACTACCCAAAGCAAGTCATGTGACCTTGCCCAGATTCAAAGAAAAGCGGAAAGGAGAAAAAAACTATTTCTTGATTGGAGGAGCAGCAAAATGACATTTCAAAAGGACATACAAACAAGAATAGGATGGTTATATTATGGCCATCTTTGCAAATAATCTTCTGCACTTTCTAAAGGCCGATTTCAGAGTTGTAATTGGTGCATTTTCTTCCAATGGACTCCAATTAGTAGTGGTTTTGTTTTTATTTGTTTGTTGCCTTTTTTTAACTTATATTTTTGACATCATTATGAACTCATGCTGCTGCTGCTGCTGGTGCTGCTAAGTCACTTCAGTCGTGTCCGACTCCGTGTGACCCCATAGACGGCAGCCCACCAGGCTCCCCCATCCCTGGGATTCTCCAGGCAAGAATACTGGAGTGGGTTGCCATTTCCTTCTCCAATGCATGAAAGAGAAAAGTGAAAGTGAAGTCGCTCAGTCTGTCCGACTGTTAGCGACCCCATGGACTGCAGCCCACCAGGCTACTCTGTCCATTGGATTTTCCAGGCAAGAGTACTGGGGTGGGGTGCCATTGCCTTCCCCGTATGAACTCATGGGATTTTACATATTCAAACATATTTGAAGCTTTTCAGTTATCATTTTATTTTGCCCCCGAATTGCCCCACTTTGAGCCAGTGGAATGGCTATCATGGTGGCTCCTGTGTCTTTTTGACATAATACCTTTACTTTGAGATGGCTTCTTTTTTTCTGGGTACTACAAGAGACCTTGCTTGTCTAGTATACAGTAAGTCCCCTGCATACGAGTGAGTTCTGTTTCAAGAGCACATTCATAAGCCCAATTTGTTCATAAGTCCAACAAAGTTAGACTACACAATTAGCTATATGTTATTATACTGTAACAGATTTATAATATTTTTTACACAAATAACACATGAAAAACAAACACAAAAAATGAAACATTTTTAATCTTACAGTTCAGTACCTTGAAAAGTACAGTAGTGCAGTACAACAGCCGGCATACAGGGACATGTTCATACCTTTGAACGTTCACACCTTTGAATGTTTGCAACTTGAAGGTTCGTATGTAGAGGACTTGCTGTATATCCTGTCCCAAATTTGGAATGGGCCATTCCTCCAAGAAACTCTGATTCTGAATACAAGTCATACTCGTCCATGTTCAACTGTCATCGCCTCCGGGCTTTTTCAATCAAGAGTGTTTGGAAATAATGCAGTTTTTAAAAATATAATAATTAGGGAGTGAAATAATGTGTTCGTGTTGTGATTTCAAATTTAGCATTTGGGGGTTATAACAGTGCTCTATTTGTATGGCAAAATATTCTACAAAATGCTATCATAATTTAGATGCATCCAAATCGAAACATCCTTATCCTTTTCCAGGGTTATTATTACCTCTCACCCAGTGGAAAGGAGAAAACGATGCTGTGTTTGGCATGTGGACGATCTGTGAGAGCAGAGAAGGGACTGAAACAGTTGCTTCCAGGGCTCCCATTTCGCTGTGCCTCAGCCTCCAAGACCCAGAAGCCCTTCTCACGTGGGCCTTTCAAGGTCATTGATGTGGCCAAGGTGTGTAATGATCTGAGCTCTGCTAATACATGTGTGGTGTGAGTCTGGAAACTTTGATGCATTCATTATTTGCCTTGCACTCAAGTTCATCTCCACTCATCTAATTCATCTTTTACTGATGCACCTTTACCATTCCACCTGCATTGATTTCCTTTTCCCCGTCGTCACTTAAAATACATTGTCTGTTAATAGTTCGATACACACTCTGAAGTTAATTGGGCACTTCTGAGGCTTTAATCATCTACTGACACCTTGCACTACTCTCCGTGTTGCTTTTAGATGAGAAAGTAACTGCAAATCTTTACTTAGTGGAGCAGCTTTTTGCCTCCATCCATGGAGTAAACTCCTTTCATGCTATTATAGAACATTTCAGGGCTCATTTGATGTGTTGTTATTAATGGCTCTTCAGGTTGGATGCCTGAATTCATGCATTCGTATCTGATACTAATCGCATCATGGAGAAAAAAAGTCTCTGGTGCTTTCCTGTTTTCTTAAAGTGGCACCATTCATTTGGGACATTGGGAGTGATCTATATGCACTACTATGTCTAAAATAGATAAATAGTGAAAACCTCCTGTATAGCACAGGGAACTCTACTCAGTGCTCTATAGTGACCAAAATAGGAAGGAATTACAAAACAGAGGGAATATATGTATACGTATGGCTGATTCACTTTGTTGTACAGCAGAAAGTAACACCACACTGTAAACTAACAAGTAAAATTTTTTACAAAAAACTCAAAGGCAAAGTCTTAGAACATGATACTAAAAGTGACTATTTGGCATTAATAAACATTTTTTTAAAAAGAGTTAAAAAAAACAAGCATGCTTCCCTTATCAAGACCTATCCCTCGAAGTATTTGTGAATGTTACTTCTTTTCTTTCTTCTTCATTCTGGAACCTTGTTTAAAATCTATATTTTCACAATATTTTCAAAATCTCACTAGTTTACAACAACGTTATACAGTCCTTAATCAAAATGATTCCTGTAGTAGCTTTTTTGTGTGTACTTCATTCTGGTCTCCATATCAGTTTTCCATGTATGCTTTCTTCTCTTTCAATGCCATCCATCTTGGGTTTTTTTTTTTCTTCTTTTTAGCTAATTAAAATAAAATGATATATCAAAAAAAATTTTAAATGACACCTTTAAAAAAAATCCTTTCTTTAAAGTTTAGAAGCAAGTAGAACTAAAGAGAAACTTGCACACCTATATAAAAAGGAGCAGTTCTTTCTGGGTAGGAACCTTCCACCTGGTCTGCTCTTCAGGCTGGCCCAACTTGTTCCCAGATCGCTGTCCTCTCTGCCCTAAACCTGAAACAGTGATAGTAGACACCAGCTGAAACCTCAGTAACTCTGAAGGAGAAGGGGAGTCAGTCTCCCAGGAAAGCCTGCAGGCGTTTGGCTTTGCTGAGGTGATAATGGGGTGGGGTAAAGGAGGTGGGGGGTGGGTGAGCTGGTTGAAAAGAATCCCCAGTGTTATACCATCTCAGACACAGCTTTTCCCTCAGGCCAGCTTCTTGACTAAGGATGAATAGGGAAGGTGAAATGAGGTGTTCACCACCCTGATTGCCACGTGGTTAACCCCTCCCCATAGGTCAGTATCTGCCACCCTAGGATGACATCATCCTAGTGTTAAAGATTCAGAGAATACCTTTATCCCTACTGTCCACCGCTTCATCCCCCAGGCTCTCTCTGGCCCTGGCATCCTTCTTCTCCAAGGCAAAGTAGAAAACCGGAGAAGGCCAGAAACACGAGCCAGAGTCCCAAAGTCAGCTAGAGACTCAGTGGCAGGGCTGGCAGGACCAAGGAGTTTGGACCTAGTGTTCTTCTGACTACAGCGTCAGGCACCTGCGTGATGCGTGATCACATGAGGTGAGCATTTCAAAATTTAGATGCCACATCCATGTACAAACACAAATTAAAAGGCTGAAGTATAACGAAATAACACAAAAGGAAAAAAGTTTGAGTGAATCTGTTGTTTTTCTTTAAAAAAAAAAATCAGACTGATTTATCTTCTCGCGAGGCTGAAAACACTTTGAGTTATTATGAAGAGCATCTATTATCTTTACGGATGAAGACCTGCACGCAAGTTGTATCTCATTGTGGCATAGCAGTTACAAACCAGAAGGCAGTGAAAATAATTGCATACAAAAATGGAGATGGATATCGAAATGGAAAGTTAATTGTGGCTGGAACATTCCCCATGGTAAGTGGCTATCACTTAAATGTTTCTCGCATCCTTAGAGGCAATGATAATGGTGATTCTTCTGACAAGAAAAAAAAAAGCAGTGGGATTGAGTGACAAATATCCCAGACCAGTTTTACCCATTTAAGCTGATGAGATCAAGATCTCTGTTTTCTTAAAGATGTTCTTTTTGATTGTATTTCTTTGGCTATAGACTTAGAAAAATGAGAAAACAGAATACAGTTTTCAGATTGGCTCCAGAGCAAAGAAGGGTAAAAAAAAAAAAAAAAGCAAGGGGAAGGCAAAGCTACCAGAATTTCTTCACTCTTGTGACAGACAGAAAGCCTTTTCTTCCTTCCTTTCCTTTCCCACTTCAAGTTGTACGTCATCTGAATATTCTGAGATCCCACCTCATTTATCATCTCGAGAAGCTGAGCACTTGCTTGGTGACAGGGTTATTTTCAGATTGGAGAAGCAGGAGTTGTGCTAGGAGGGAATATGTGGCTTCTGTCTTAGAGGCTGTTCCCCACGGTCCTGGGGAGGAAGGAGCGTTCCTGGGGTCCAAACCCAGCTTTGTCCTTCAGTTGCTTGGTAATGGTCTCATGTCTGTAGGTCCTGGCCAATACCTTTATCAATATATTTTATATGCAATGTTAAATATGATAGGGAGTTACCCTGGAGACTTCTTTGCAAGTATTCACACACACACACACAATTATTCACTCACCCCTTTGATTGAATCTGAAGAGATTTTTTAAATGAAAATATTGTTGCTCAATGGTCTAGGCAAAGGACAAAAGTCACCAGCTCCAATATCCACCCTGGGACCCTAGTTTTTGTGGTCTTTGGCAAAAATGTTAACCTTTCAGGCCAATTTCTCATCTACCAAATGGAAGTAATAGTATGTCAGTTCTTGGTTTGAAAGTCAAGGACTCATTTATTTTAAAGCAGCTCATCTGAAGTGTTGGAATAATTTTATTCACTATAAAGCAACATGGTTGAAAGTCAATTTCTAGGTTGACATTTCTTAGGAAATAAATACTTCTGATGATAAAATGTATTAACACACATCAGCTGCTGCATTCAATTTTTGGAGCTAAGAATTTTCACAGCTGGACTGGACTAATATGTGAGATTACATAGGACAATCTAATATCAAAAATCATCTCTAATCAAAGATCAAGTTGGTAGTTATTCCTTTCTATTTTCTCAAATTAAAGAATTTTCTCAGAATTCTAAAAATAACACACTCTGCCTGATTATCCCCAGTTCTACCACTGTTTCCTCTCAGTTCCTTATAGTCTGTGTTTTTAGCTACTTACAGAATGTACAGAACAACTTGGTCTGGCCAGAGCAGCCTCCAAAATATATACCAAAGATGGAACCACCATAAGTTCCTTGCGCAATCTGGTTTTATGGGCTCTGGGTGAATCTTTTACTCAGAGAGATTCCGAGGAACCAAAGGAAGAGGCAGACCCTGTTGGAACCGAAGAGACACCTGTTAAAACTATGAAAGGTTGGTTACATGCTACAGGATTTAGCTGATTCTACTTATGTTGGTCATATGAAAGTTATATGGACTTCTTTCATTCAGTCACTCCTTTGAGAATTAAAAAAATCACGGGAAGCTACTTTTTTATGAAATTCTCATATTATTTTTACCTTGCAGAATACTAGAAAAAAATTTTTAATGCAAATTTGGTTTCAGAATCGAAACAATAAACAAATTTCCTGGTGTTTATAAAAGATGTTTGACAGTTTGGCTACTTTGTGCAACATGAGCAGGTTCTGTTTTTCTTTTTTTAATTTTATAATTTTTAAAAAAATTTATTTTTAATTGGAGGATAATTGCTTTACAGTGTCATGTTGGTTTCCGCCATACAACAACGTGAATCTGCCGTAAGTGGTTCGGTTCTTAAATTTAGAATCAAAACCAGCTGAATACCACTTAAGAAAGTTGAATTAGATCAGAGCAGATCGCTTCCCATGATTAGAAGAGAAAGTGTCCTCTCTACACCTGCTGTCCTCTGACTCCTCTAGCCTGCCTCTGCCCATCTCCACTGCTCCCAGAAACTCCCAGAAGCACCAGCAAACGTACC
>SJYX01022628.1:445792-483090 GCA_006410675.1 Oreotragus oreotragus
CGCAAAGAGTCGGACACGACTGAGTGACTGAACTGAAGCCAGGTTTCCTTCCCTGAAAGAGTTTTGGATCTAGTTAAGTATATGAACACACTTGAAGTAATTGAATAGTAAGTGGTGTGGTAGAAGGTACCTTCCTAGTCCTTTTGTTATTTATGCTTAATCTTTCGTACTCTTGGGATGGCCTTCTATTGCCTGGACCTCACCCTCCTAGCCCCACTGTATTCAATGGGCCTTTCAGATAAATAACAGGAAACCTATCCAGCTGCTGCTGCTGCCACTAAGTCACTTCAGTCATGTCCGACTCTGTGCGACCCCAGAGGTGGCAGCCTACCAGGCTCCCCCGTCCCTGGGATTCTCCAGGCAAGAACATTGGAGTGGGTTGCCATTTCCTTCTCCAACGCATGAAAGTGAAAAGTCAAAGTGTAGTCGCTCAGTTGTGTCCGACTCCTAGTGACTCCATGGACAGCAGCCCACCAGGCTCCTCCGTCCATGGGATTTTCCAGGCAAGAGTACTGGAGTGAGTTGCCATTGCCTTCTCCAACCTAGCCAGAGAGATATCCAAAACACAGAGAGAAATGTAGGCTAACTTCCAAGAAGCAAGCTTGTTACCCATAAAAACTGCAAAAGGAAAAGAGAAAACTGAAAATGCAAACGTTACTCTTCCTTCCATTTTCATCCTTCTTAGCTCTGTAGACCTTTGACAAGGCTATATAGACATTCATTTTTGCATCTTCAATTCTTTAACCACATCAATTACTGTAATGTGAAAGAGCTGTTTCTTCTCCTCTTAAAATGGGTCCTCATATTCCTTTAATGGTGAAAGTGTTAGTGGTTTCCCCCAGTTGTCTACGATCTTTTCAGTGGGTGATAAATGTTCTGGAAAATCTAACTGATAGCAGAGAGTCTAACTTAGTTGCTATTAGAAAGTTATTTTATTATATGAAGTGCCATTTTATTGTTTTTCCTAAAATAATTAAATGAGAAATAATCATTTGGTAAAAGTCTAAACACCCCGAATGCTTTAAAAAAGAGAGAGAAATGCTACTAGCATATATATACGTATATATATATACTCTTGTGAAGGGACATTTAATGAATCATGCTGTTCATAATTTTTCTGTGACCTACTGACTTAAGTACATAGTAGAAACTAAGGCAGCTTGGGACTTTCAAAACTAAATGCCTAGTAAGAACTTATTTTATGTACTATAATGTAAAAACATTCAGCATGTGAAAGTCACCAAAGAATCACATTTGGTCTTTGAAAAATGGATTTGTTTCGGCAAAACAAATCAGACACTGTTAGAATGGTGTCTTTCACACAAACCCCTAACAAAAGTAAAAGAGTGCTTTATGCCATTTGTCTTCAGCTCTGAACACGGTTCTCAATGCTGTGTTTACCATCTTTTCAGTGGGTTCAGTTTTTAGACCACTTCTAGGTTAGCTTCCAATTCAGGCTTTATAAAAAGCTTGGAAGGAAGCCCTCTCTAGCAACTGCCCTTCTGTAGAAATCCAAAGAATGTTAACACATATCTGATGTGATAAGCAAGTCAAGTGTGTAATGAGAGAGTCTGGCGTGGGTTTCTGAAGGATCTTCGAGTTTTTCATCATCCTGAACTTTTAATTATTTGCTATAAATACATTGACTTGTCTCTCAAAATAATTTTTTTTAACAGAGTTAAAGCAACTGGTGGAGATCAGAGCAAATTATGCCCGAATCTGCAGGCAGCAGGGCCCTCGAGCCACAGACATTGTGCTGTCGCCATCCCCAAAGCTGCATTCCCTGGTACCTTCACGCACTGAATTCCTAGTGGAGCCATCCTAGTTTGTGCTGTGTTTCACTGGGATAGGTGTGAAATACTTACGTGTTTGCTAGGATGTGGTATGATGATTAGTCATCGTTCTTAATTTTATAGCATCTCCTTTAAACATTATACCTGCTCCATTTTACACAGTGGCATTTGATGCCTCGGATCTGTCCTTAGAAAGACAACAAAACTTGGTAAAGCAATGACAGTGAACTATCCTAGGTGTATTTTCTCCAGGAAAAGAAAAAGGAAAATATTTGTTATTACTGAAAAATAGTTTTGTGGGATCAAATAGCATATATTATTATATATATACTTGTTTATTCTTATATATAATTTGATAATAAAATAGACTAACAATTGTAGTGTGTGTGTATATATTTACATATGTATTTAAATTTAGTAGGATCAAGAGTAGTATATGTACTATATATATATAAATAATTTTATATTATTCATTTTACATGGGTTTCCCTGGTGGCTCAGGGGTAGAGGAACTGCCTCTCAGTGCAGGAGACCTGGGTTCGATTCCTGGGTCTGGAAGAGTCCCTGGAGAAGGAAATGACAACCCATTCTAATATTCCTCCCTAAGAAATCCCATGGACAGAGGAACCTGGCAGAATACAGTCAATGGGGTCACAAAGAATCAGACATGATATAATGACTAAACAACAACAACAAAATATTTTTTATTCTTATATATAATTTTATAATAAAATAGACTGATAATTATAGTGTGTGTGTATATATATATATATAGTTATATTTAGTAGGGTCAAGTAGTATATGTACTATATATAAAAATAATTTTATATTACATATGTAAATTATATATATATATCTATAATTTGATAGTAACAAAGACTCTTTTATTACCTAATGCTAAATTTGAGTCAAACCGACATTTTTCTGGCTCAGCCACTTTATTTTTCAAGGTTCCATGCTAAAATCCTACATTTGCTAAATGAAAATGAAATGGCTGGTGGCCACCAAACCCCACATGAATTGCTTTTTCCTCTTTCCACTTCCCCTCGGTTTGGCCTGTGGTAATAGGACTCCTCACTAGCACAGCTAGATGTTGTTCACAGAGTGAAGCTGGATCATTTCTGACGTAAGTTCAGTAACCAAAAGCCGTGGACTGTGTCCTGAATACTGAAACTTAGAGAAAGGATATATACACCACTTGAAGGAAAAAAATTATGTGAGGATTTTTCTTAAGGGGTCAAGGGAGATCCTTAGCAATCATATGTAACAATACTACAGGAAGATAACTTACCTTTTAATTTCTTTCTGCTATGAAGAAAGAATTATTTTTTAAGAAAAATATCAGTAACACACCAGAGTTTGGTTTCTAGTTCTGGTAAAAAAATTTTCCAGAGAAATGCCCTTCTTTCTTCCTCTGAAAGCCTTTGGCATCTCCATCTGAGTATAAATCGCAGCCTGGGTAGAAGTGTACAGAATGGCTCATCTGGGCTCACTCCTCAACCCACCACTGTAATGTGGTGCAGGAAGGCAGTAGATCATTTCTACTGAAAGGGGCTCTTGGTAATCGCTGCAAAAGGCCTACCATTTACTCCCAGTCTGCAAATCAGTCGGGTCGCATGAATAAATTCCTGCTGCCTCTGACACTACTAAAAGCAGAGCACATTGAGGCAAAATTTCCAGTTGCATACACAACAGTTTGCCCTTTTGCAGA
Source organism: Oreotragus oreotragus (assembly GCA_006410675.1). NCBI lineage: Eukaryota > Metazoa > Chordata > Mammalia > Artiodactyla > Bovidae > Oreotragus > Oreotragus oreotragus. Next base: position 449,297 of record SJYX01022628.1, read on the forward strand.
CCTCTTCTCTATGTGCTGTGCGGTGTCAGAGATGTGAAGGCATTCCAGGACACCTTTGTGATACATATGAAAGAAAGATTGCATGTGCCCCTATTTCGCTCTTCCTTTTGTTGAACGAGAAGGGTTAAGGAACATGCTCCCGGTCACAAAGTGGGCCAGTAGGATTCTTACCTGCTGGGCCACTTCTTATAAAAACTGGATTACCATCCCCAGAGACATAGAACTAGTTTTATTTTTTTCCAGACTCCTTGAAAAGAAGGGCAGTTCTCTAGGTGAGACAGTACCTATCATTTTGCTGCCAAGGAAAAGTTGATTTGCTATGAAAATGGCGTGATTTCACCATGGATCAAATGTGCAGATTCCTGGGAAGTCTTCACTGTTGTGTGTGAACATGTCTGAAGCGAAAATTGGCAATATCACACAACACTGTATCAGCGTACCAGGAGACGTGAGGCAAAACTCTTAACTGAGCTTCTCTATTACTCGTAAATGTGATGTTAGAAGTAATATAACAGTCATCAACACATGACATTTTACCAGCAAGGCAGTGACATGTGCTTGGTTGACGATAGCTTGCACAGGGTGTCTTGGCAGTTCGTAGCCATTTTTAACTTCAGACTTAAGAACAGCCCTGCTCTTTATTATTGACCTTCTTCTATGATCGCCTGATCATGTGGACTGACACCACTAAAAGCAGAGCACACTGAGGCAAAATTTCCAGTTGCATACACAACAGTTTGCTCTTTTGCCCTTCTATGATCGCCAACCATGTGGACTGGAGGGCAGTTACTCCACCTTCAGCAAGGACTATAGGATAAGATTATTTTAATTCAATTCAACCCTCCGAGGATTTTAATAAACCCAGTAATTTCCTTTGGGGACATGCTTATCAAATTTGAATCAGCCTCATATATATAAGTCACATTTCAATATTTTTCTATCAACTGGAAATCATTTATTATTAAATACTAAAGCAACCATCCTCAAGTCTGTGGTGTTCTCCCGAAATTTATTTCCTGCTGGTTTGCAAACACCCTTAAGTTGATCCAGATGTTAATCAACCATGTACCCACGTTTGTGATTGTCCTTGGGAGAAAGAATTTTCTGGATGTTTCTGTCCCACCTCTAGCCTTTGTTACCTGATTAAGTGTTGGGATGAAGCTGCATATTTTTAAGTAAACTAACTGAAAACAATGTGTCTGAATGCTTGACAAACATTTTGAGATTATGGCACCATTTATAAATAAGTGTTATATCTGTGTACTTATGGCAGTTTTATAAAACAGGACATATTAGAAGTGATTCAAAATCCAGATATAGTTTCGTTGTGTGATAACCCTGAATTTCCATTTTGTTCTTGATTGTTCATAATTACTGAATTTTTTTTGTGTGGATCAAGAAAACAAAGCAAACAAGGAAACCACAACAAAAAGGTAAAAATACCTCTGCTCTCTTTTGCAAGAGAATCACTTAGATATTGTGGCCAGTGGCAGCAGCATTTGTGAGGTAACCTTTATTAATAGCCCCGTGTGCTGCTGAGTGTTATTGAGACTTAAATTCACCCAAACAGCACGTTTTATTCTGACATCATTTAGAAGGGAGTGATCAAACCACGTAAGTCCATGTTATTCTAGATCTTCACAAATCAGATGTAAATGTCCTCAGTTAAATAGAATTTGGACCCAGTGGTGATCCTCAGTTGCTTTTATTAAATCAGTGGCTCTAGTTCCCTCCTGCCTCTGAGCAGATCTCAACGCCTCCTCAAGTGGGGTTCAGCAGAAAGAAAGAGCAGCAGTTTTGTTCTCAAAAAGCAGTAAGCGAGAATTCTAAGTAAAAGGCCTGGTTTGGGCTGCTTGGCCAAAAGCAAACGCAAAGCAGGATCAACAAGACCACTCAGGTGAGTGCTGAAGAGAGTAAAGTAATGACGGACATTCAGTGGCTGCCTGCTGCCAGCTATAGTACTTCCTAGGCCTGTGAGTCTGTAATATGAAACACTATCAATAGGCTGTCACCCTGTGCCATGTGTGCAAATAGAAATATATGAGGAGAGAGGACGTGCTTATGCCCAGGGTGCAACTGGGTTGGGAAGGAAGGAAGAAAGGAGACAGGAAATTATATTTATATGGCAAGTGCAGTGGTGATTCTGAATTGGATGTGCTATCATTCATTGTCTGCTGCATTCTTGTGCTGGTTTAGGGGTAGATGGATGGTTCAGTCAACCACTGGATCGATCAGGTCCTGACTTAGCAGTCCGAGACTTCCCTGGTGGCTCAGACAGTAAAGAATCTGCCTGCAGTTCAGGATGCCTGGGTTAGACCCCTGGGTTGGGAAGATCCCTTGGAGAAGGGAATGGCTACCCACTCCAGTATTCTTGCATGGAGAATTCCATGGACAGAGGAGCCTGGTGGGCTATAGTCCATGGAGTCACATGACCCAGCAATGAACCCTGTCTCTAGCAGCCCTAGAAGTTTTGAACTTGGGGTTTTAACCCCAGCAGAGATTGTCCAAGAATGTCAGCTTGGGGCAGACCCTAGCTAGAACAGTTGAGGGGTCCATGCAGCCCTAGAAGTTTTGAACTTGGGGTTTTAACCCCAGCAGAGATTGTCCAAAAATGTCAGCTTGGGCAGACCCTAGCTAGAACAGTTGAGGGGTCCATGTCTAGATGCCACCAGCAGCAGTTCTTAAATTACCCTGCAGACTCTGCCAGAAAGGATGGAGGAGAGGTGGGAGCCTTACAGAACTGCTAGGATTAGTACCCCCAAAGCTTGGATTGGATTCTCTGTGTTCATAGTTACCACTCTTTCCCTGCTTCCTTCCAGTTCTCTTTCCTTGCCTTTCAGTCTTCTCTCCTCAATCTCCCTTACTTTTTCTCCTCTCTGTGTGTCTTAGTCGCTCAGTTGTGTTCACTTGTTTGCAATCCGTGGATCGTTGCCTGCCAGGCTCCTCTGTCCATGGAATTCTCTGGGCAAGAATACTGGAGTGGGTTGTCATTTCCTATGCCAGGGGATCTTCCTGACCCAGGAATAGAACTGGGTCTCCTGCATTGCAGGCAGATTCTTTACCATCTGAGCCACCAGGGAAGCCCTTTTTCTCTTCTAAGGGCCTTTAAATCCTGTCTTTCATTTTAACAATAACTCTCCCATAGCAATTTGTGGATCAGCAAGGGATGCTTCCTTAATATGATTCTCAGAGTTTCCTGTGCATGTGTCTGTTGCCTGGGGAGCTTGATAAAATACAGAGTCCCAGGCTCAATGGCGGAAATTTTTCTTCTGTACCCCTGAAGTGGGGCAAGGAGTCTGCAGGTAGCAAGCTCCAGTCACGGAGGGTGGTAGCTGACCACACATGTGGAAACTCGGCCAGGGCTCTGGGCTTGTCAGCTGGGCATGGCTCAAGCACTAAACACCAATTCTGAGAACACTGTGGCCCCTTTTACCTTGGTGTTCAGGGACTATGAAGGCAGAGAAGCAATTACTGCCTGTGTGGGGGTTGGAGTCTAAATGCTCTCATGTTTACTTCTCACTGTTTCCTTGAGAAAGAAAGGAGTTGGAAACTAACCACCCAGAGATGGTAACCAAGAGGTAGACACTGGAGGAAACACGAGGGAGTTTGAGGTGCTGAAGCCTCCCATTTTAAATAAGCTGCCGTCAATGCTGATAACATCTGCTATTTTAAAGGTCACAGAAATAATGTCAGGGCTATGGTACGTGAATCGAAGAGCAGAGTAATTTTGAAGATGGGGAAATATCCAGCTTCCTGGGGTTTTCTTATGCATTTTTGTATGTACAAACTTGAGAGAGCTGTGGAACAGGGACAGGGGTCTTATTTGCCAAAGTAACCCTTTCTCCCAGCAGATAAAGAATCTGCGTGCAATGCAGGAGATGCAGGAGACGTGGGTTCGATCTCCAGGTGGAGAAGATCCCCTGGAGAAGGGAATGGCAATCCACTCCAGTATTCTTTCCTAGAAAATTCCATAGATATAGGGGCCTGGTAGGTTACAGTCCACAGGGTTGCAAAGAGTCTGGCATGACTAAGCAGCTAAGCACATGCAACCCTTTCTCCAGTGAAGGAGCTGCTTACCACAGGGAAGGCTGAGCCTCTCTCGTCTGTTTTCTCCAGGCTTAGTTAATACAGAGCCTGAGCCACCCACACCCCTGGCAGGCTCATCTAACTGTACAATTCCATGGGATATTATTTCAGTTCAGTTACAAGGGCTCTCAGAAAAATTAATTTTCAGAGTAGTTCTCTTGTCCCATAAATGAAATCCATATAGGTGGGGAGATACTTTCGTTAGAAGACAGAAGCTGTAAAGAAAATAAGCTTTTCAAAGACCTAATTCATGTGTTTCTACCTCCAGATACTGTTCTGTGTCCTGGGCATGTAAAGGTGAATGAAGTAAGTGGGTGACTACTTAAATAGTGAATAGGCTGGGATGGTGGGGTGACAAGCATGAGAGGTGGGAGGAGTGGGCACCAGCCCAGATTGTGGAGGGCCTTGTAGGTCATGCTAACTAGTCTGGGTTTTTCTATTTTAAGTGCAGTGGTTAATAACATGAAATTAATAACATGAAAGCTGCACTGGACATTGTTTGTTAAATTAAGCTTGCTCAGGTTACACGTTAGAGACACACTCAATTGACCCCCGGAGGTGGAGGTTTGTTAGGAGGATTAACAAAGAAAGGGGGAAGCGTGGGAGAGCCCAGTACACAGGCTTCACGGTGGCTTCTGTTCCAGAGACACAGCTTGACTCTGCCCAGATGGACACCTCCTCTTCCTCACTTCTGCTTTCCTCTGTACTTTTTTTAAGTCAATGAAATTTTATTAAGTCAATGGAATGTATTCACTTGGGATTTTATGTGTTACAATAGCTAAAGTTGTCCTAAATAGTGTATTCTACAGAGCAATATTTTTTTTTCCAATAATGGATTCAAAGAATTTTGACTGCATCTTCAGAATGAGAACAGTTCTACAACTACAAGCGAAGTGATACCTGTCCTTCTTGATCTGTGAGTTTCCTTCCTCTCCAGGAGCTCTCCTGCTCTAGGCTAAGATGCTCACCTGTCTTCTCTCAGAGCTCCTGCTGCCTCAGTCTTCTGTGTCCTGCCTCCCTTTTGTATTTCTTTTCACTCTAGGGCCACTCTACCCTCTGAATTACATCCTTTGTGTCTCCTAGTGGAAGACTGAATGGTTGGAGGCCAGCCAGTAGCTGCCTTTTACTCATTTTACTCATTTACTTTTATTCCATTAGACTAGGATGTCAGGGATCCCATGATGCAAAGCACAGCTTGCCTGTGTGGGCAGTGGCGGTGTGGGCTGACCCTGCCTCAGGAAGCTGTGGGCCTGGCTGGCATCTGGGGCTCCATGGCATTCGCAGTATAAAACCCATAATTCTGCTCTTGTTGTGATTCTTTTCTCCCTTCACCCCTGAGGGATGAAATTAGCATGGCATCAGCTAGGCTGACTCTATTCCTCTTCAGTCAATAAGAAGCTTGTCCTTGGGTGCATCCTCAAATTTGACTTTGATGGTGTAACTTTGGTGATCTTTGCTTTACAAGCAACATGACCTTGAAGATGGAATCTGTGACTTTGCTTACAATATCAGGATGGACTCTTAAGTTATACTTCTGAATACAAGCAAGTCTGTCTGAGGAAGTGGATTTTGCAGAGACATCCTGGCAAAACTTAAGACACTCTGTCATCTAGGGAATTTTCTCAAATCACTTCAGAAAGTCAAATACCTTTTTAAAAAAAAAAAAATCAGAATTTTCCTCTCCTCTTGTTCAATGCAATCATTTTGATAGGCTGGATTCCATTGTGGATTTTGATTTTTGTTATTCTATCTCCTTCTCTCTCCACTCTGCAAGGTCAGCCTGGCTAGCAACTTTCTCAATGCTGAAATGTGAATTCTACTCACTGAACTTGACTGTCATCAACTGTGTTTGAGTTGCCAATCCTTGTTACATTCCAGGACACCCAAGGAGTGGTATTCCCTGTTAGATATTGCCCAGTTCCCATGAAAAAGTTGATATGGGCCACAGTGGTGTATTGGACTAAAGCTGTGTGTTTAAGAGGCGTCCTAGGGAGGCATTCTCAGCGGCAGTGGGGCACAGTGCGCAAGACAGGATGAGCAGCAGGCTGCAGCCCCGCCTTCTGTCTCACTCCGGACATGGCAACAAAAGTCAGTTTTCATTTCAGCAACTTGCAGGTGCATTTATGAGAAAAATGGGATGCGTCTATGGGACTTTTAAGTGCTTCAAAGTTGTTTGCTTACACTTAAGCCACTGCCATTGCTTCCATTGACAATTCTGGTGTTTTTCTAACTAGTCATGGTGTAACCCCAGCCTCACTCCTCTCCAATTCTTTATCCAAGTAGTAGCCAGAATGATCTTTCTGCAATGAAAATCAAAGCATGTTACTGTCTTGCTTAAAAACTCCCAGTGGCCCTGGACTGTCATCTAAATGTAGAATACACTCCTCCCACGCCTTGGGAAGACTGTGCTCCCCTCGGCCTGCAGTCTGTTTTGTCACTCCTGTGTTCACAGAGATTTGCATTCCACTCATCCTAAAAGTGCCCTTGGTTCCTTCAGATCGTGTGTTACCTATACACATTCTCCTCCTACAGTTTTCTGGGGAAAAGTCCCTGACCCCTCCTTACACCCAGTTCTGTTGGGAACTGCCTTCCATGTGCTCCCCCTTTGCTTACCTCAACTGTAGCACTTACTACTGTTGACATAGCCTTTCTTCCATTGTTTGGTAAACTCCTTGAATGAAAGGCCAGCTTGTTCACATCTGTATTTCCAGTGTCTGAATATTCCATATCATTTTGTTGTAGCCACACCTTGCAGGAAACAAATTCACTCAGAAGTGAGTCTCACAATGCAGATAGTGGAGTGCAATTTATTACACCGGCGGGCTCAAGGCAGAGTCTCCTCTTAGCCAAGGACCTTGACCAGTTTTTGTGAAAACCTTATATACTCTTAAGTGTACGTTTGGCCCAAACCCACCTCCCCAAATTCCCTAAAACTAGTCTGAACGAAGGAAAAGAAAGATACAGTCAAAGTTAACCTGTGATTCATATGCCTTAAGCCTAGGTAGTTAATTAACAGTGGACAATTATGCAAGGAGATCCAACCAGTCCATTCTGAAGGAGATCAACCCTGGGATTTCTTTGGAAGGACTGATGCTAAAGCTGAAACTCCAGTACTCTGGCCACTTCATGCGAAGAGTTGACTCATTGGAAAAGACTCTGATGCTGGGAGGGATTGGGGGCAGGAGGAGAAGGGGACGACCGAGGATGAGATGGCTGGATGGCATCACGGACTCGATGAACGTGAGTCTGAGTGAACTCCGGGAGATGGTGATGGACAGGGAGGCCTGGCGTGCTGCGATTCATGGGGTCGCAAAGATTCGGACACGACTGAGCGACTGAACTGAACTGAACTGAACTGAACTGAATTGAATGAATGTAATGATGCTAAAGCTGAAACTCCAGTACTCTGGCCACTTCATGCGAAGAGTTGACTCATTGGAAAAGACTCTGATGCTGGGAGGGATTGGGGGCAGGAGGAGAAGGGGACGACCGAGGATGAGATGGCTGGATGGCATCACGGACTCGATGAACGTGAGTCTGAGTGAACTCCGGGAGATGGTGATGGACAGGGAGGCCTGGCGTGCTGCGATTCATGGGGTCGCAAAGATTCGGACACGACTGAGCGACTGAACTGAACTGAACTGAACTGAACTGAATTGAATGAATGTAAGGTTTAAGATAACTGGTTAGTTAAAAAAAGTACCTGCTTTTTAGTAGAAGCATTGAATCAGAGTTTGATTTGCTTGTAGAACTTTCTTCTCCTCACATGCATTGTTATGGACTAAATATTTGTGTCCCCCACTCCAAATTTGTATGTTGAAACCCTATGCTCCAATATGATGGTATGAGGAGGTGGGATCTTCGGGAGATAATTAAAAATAGGTGAGATCATAAGGATGGAGCCCTTATGCATAGAATTAGTGCCTTTATGAGAGTCATGAGGGAGCTTCCTTCTTTGCTCTGCTGTCTGCCTTGTGAGGATATAATGAGAGGTCAGCACAGAAGACAGCTCTCACCATAACATGACCACACTGGCACTCTGATCTCTGACTTTCAGGGTCCAGACCTGTGAGAAATAAATTTCTGTTGTTTATAAGCCTATGGAACTTTGTTATAGGGCTTCCCTGGTGCCTTAGCCAGTTAAAATATTGCCTGCAATGCAGGAGACCTGGGTTCAGTCCCTGGGTTGGGCAGATCCCCTGGAGAAGGAAATGACAACCCACTCCAGTATTCTTGCCTGGGAAATCCTATGGATAGAGGAACCCGGTGGGCTTCAGTCCACAGGGTTGTAAGAGTTGGGAGTGACTTAGCGACTAAATCACTACCCCTTTGTTATAGCAATCTGAGAAAAGACACACATCACATCCACCTACAGAATATATCACATAGCTGTCTTATAAAATGAGTCTTGTACTTGATGAGACAGTATAGGCTGATTATATTTTTTTTAACAAGGGAAACCAAAGCAACATTGATTATGTTCCCTTCTTTGCCCACTGTAACTTTCAAAACACTCCTAAGGCCCGCTAGAATGGAAAACTCTCTTCTCCCATCATTGCCCAGACAGGCCCTTAACTGCTTTCCTGACTCAGCTGCAGGCAGTCCAGCTTGGGAGAGAAGACATGTCACCCCCTTGCACAAGTGTGATGATTTGTGGCTGAGAAGGGAGAGCCTGCTCTCTGAACCGCATGCCCCCTGGTGCAGGCAGGCTAAGGAAAGATGAATGGCATTATAAGACAGACATCTGAATGTTTCGTATTAAATTAGTCCCACAGAGCACCCATAATTCTCATTCCATAAATCACAAGGTAAAGTAAACCCACTCCCAGGTTAGGCTGTTGTGACTTTGGCCTGTGGTGTCACAGATAATCTGCGAATAGTTAAACATTTGTCTGAAATGGTAATAATTTTCAGCATACTTACTCAGTGGCAGAGAGGTGACCCAGATTGATCTCTGTTGCCAGAAACAGCATGTAAATGGGAGTCAGCCAATTCAGGAGATTTTGCAAACAAGAGTCGCCACCCCCTGGCCCCTCAGCCTACTCTGCCACTGCTGAGGTGAGCTCCTCCAGGAGCTGTTAGGTGTTCAGGGCTAAGATAAGCAAGCTTCAGCCCCCACCAGAGAGCAGACTGACTGCCCCTTTTTTGAATGAACGGCGGTCCAGCTCCGCTTTGAAGTCCACGTTCACCTTGGCTTGGTCTAAGCATCATAGAGCTAGGAAGGGCCTCACTTCCACGAAAGCCACATTTCTCTTCAGGCAAAGGTTTATTCTGAGGATATTTTACATGTCTTTGGATCTATTCTGGTTCTTTCATTTCTGGGCTGGCTCTGTGAGGAGGGGAAACCATAGAATGGAAGGAACATAAACTGCTGTCCATAAGACCATTCAACTTGATGCCAGCTGGGCCCATTGGAGCTGCTGCTTCCTCATCCATAAAATAAGGAAAGTCGACTCTTCCATCTCTAAAGTGCCACTCAGCTTTAAAAGTCTGATTCTGATTCAGTCGCTGGATGAGACTGGGCAACAAGTGTTGTGCCAGCCACTATTCCAGCTGACCAGGGAGCCTGTCTCTCTGCTTGGCAGTCTTTATACAGGTGTTCACTAAGACCTGCATCCAGACTCTCTGCACCCACAGAGTTCCAACCCAGATTTCACCAGAGTGACAGAGGGAGGCCACAACACAACTTAGGGATGGCCAAGGACCAGAGGTGGTTCCTTCCAGGAAAAGATCTCGGTGTCAAGACCTGAGTAGAGTCTTGCCTCCTGCACTGTTGGGCAAGCCCATTGGTATAAGCATCAAATAAGATCAACTGTAAACATGGATGGGGAAGGGCACCTAACACCGGCAGAGCGTACGCACATGGCCAGGCACCCTGCTGGGCTTGCATACTGTTGTTGTCGCTTGCATTCCATACTCATGACCACCCTTGCAAACAGGTGGTTTTTTCCTGCTTCTGCTTTTACATTTTAAGAATGGGGAAGCTGAGCTCTTGAGAAGGTGAGATAGCTTGCCAAAGCCCTCAGCTGGTCAAGGGAAGAGCTGATATTTGCACCCAGATCTGTCTAATCACATAGCCTGTAGAAATTTCAGATACGGTTATTGGCAATTATAAAACTGGGTTCGATGGCTTCACTGGATGCCTTTAAAGAATAATTTCATGGTTTAGTCACTGCCTACTTAGAAAATTTCCCTGATGACAGCTGAGTTAGGCATAATGAGCTACATTTGGACGCCCAACCTGAGGGAGTGGGGGGCACTGCCTTGTTCATAGGAGAGGAGCCTCTCTGGCTTATCAGGACATGATAAGCCCACTAGGGTATCTCACTTCTCTGACCCAATGGCTGTAATCATCCGTGTATTAGATGCTAGGGCTAGTACCATAGGCTGGTGGTTTAAACAACAGAAATTTCTCTTCTCACAGTTCTGGGGTCAGAATTCTGACTTCCAAGTGTCAGGAGGACTGGCTCCTCTGAAAGGTGTGAGGAAAGGATTTGTCCCCTGCCTCTGCTCTGGCCTCTGGTGATTTGCAGACAGTCTGGTGTTCCTTGGCTTGTAGAATCATCGTCCCAATCCCTGCCTCATCTTCATGTGGCATTGTCCACATGGCCTGTGTCCAAAAGTCCCCACTCATATTGGATTAGGGGACCTCATCTTCTTTAATTACATCTGCAACGACCGTATTTCCAAATAAGAGCGCAACCTGAGATACTGGGGTTTAGGACTTTGACGTGTGAGTTTTTGGCAGGGAGGCACAACTCCACCCGAAACGATCAGTAATGAAGGTCTGAACCCTCACTCACACAAGCACTTCATCTGAGCACAAGTGCTCTGCCGTTAAAGATCGCAATATTCTCTCTTGACGGCATGTCTCTCTCCCTTTTATGTCTTTCTTGTTTCTTACTAACACTGAAGTCTGATATTAATGGAAAAACCATTAAAAAAAAACTATTATCCTATGAGGTAAAGTGAACGCACTCAACTGTGAAAGGAAGACTTATCGATCAATTTCAGTTAAACCTTGCTTGTCTGACACTTTGCAGCTAAGGAATGTGTTTTTATTGCCTGGCCAGATAGTTCAGATTTCCGGTCAGTCTTAGTAAAGACCCCTTTTATAACAATGATAAAATTTTATCACAGAGCTATGAAAACAAAATTAGATTTCATAACTCATATCAGGCCTTGAAGGCAATGCCCCTATAAATTTTACAAACCTTATCAACTTTTAATGCACCTATTCTGACAAATATTTTTAAAGTAGCAACTTCTATTGAACTTCATATATATGTGCATTTGTATATAAATAAGTGTATATATGTGTGTATGTGCATAATATATTTATCCCCCCCCCACTTTGTCTTTCTTTCTCTCTCTTCCCCTTACAGGAAAGAAAACTTTCTCCACCTACTTGGAAACAGAAAACTGTGATAGAAAGTCCAGTTATTTAGATTGCTGAAGACTTCGAATTTAGGAAAATCCAAAAGAAATCTGAGTGGTTTACTTAAAAATTTAGTGCTAGAATTTATCCTTCAAAATAACTGTGTTTTTCATGGCAGACACTGATTAGTTATCCATAAATCCACAATAAGACATAATTAATGGGCAGTGTTAGCCACAGGGATTTTGTATTCTAGTGAAAACCTGTATGCACTCTGTAGATTTTCCATTCTATAGCATGGACTGTTGGGGGAAATGATGCCTATATACTGAGCACATGTTTTTTCTCTCCAAATAGATGATAATTGCCTAGAGGGCTGCTGCTGCTGCTGCTAAGTCGCTTCAGTCGTGTCCGACTCTGTGCGACCCCGTAGACGGCAGCCCACCAGGCTCCCCCGTCCCTGGGATTCTCCAGGCAAGAACACTGGAGTGGGTTGCCATTTCCTTCTCCAATGCATGAAAGTGAGACGTGAAAGTGAAGTCATTCAGTCGTGTCTGACTCTTCGCGACCCCACGGACGGCAGCCTACCAGGCTCCTCCGTCCATGGGGTTTTCCAGGCAAGAGTACTGGAGTGGGGTGCCATCACCTGAGAACCTTATTTTTACTTACTCGGGACAGGGCTCAGTGACAACGCCCAGCAGCCCCACTACCAGAGCAACGTGATGAGAAGACAAGGTTCAGCCAACTTCCACCCTTGTGCTAAACCACAAACCAAAATTAGAGCAGTACAAGGCGAATAGAGGGTCTGCTGTATAGAATTTTATTTCAGTCAGCTGTTAAGGAGCTATAGTCCTCAGAGTCAAGTTAAATAGAGTTATAGTTAGTCCTTCCTGCTTTTCAGAGGCAAGAAACCCTTCAAAACTGAGCAAACGAAATAAATTTCATGGTGTAAACTAGGCATCACATATTCTTAAAATGTGTCTATGATGATTATACATTTTGGTCTCAAATGACGAGTTACAAGAAACATCCAAAAATTATGTGAAATGACTTGTGGATGTATAGACAACATTCAAAACCTCAATAGACTGTTGTAAAGGAGTCATACAGTTTTGGTTCATGTACTCCTTTGAGCATCTTTGGAAAAGCCATAAACTTACAAAATGACGTACAAAAAATAATTTTCTCATACCATTTCATGGCATTCACAGACCCACCAGAAAAACATTAGTGAACTTCCAAACAAGGAACTGATAGAAGATACTTCTGATTTCCAAAATCTTTAAGGTTTGCAGGGGGACATAGGCTCCATACCTCTCAGTGGAACATTTCAAAACATCAGCAGAGGCAGATTCTAACTTTCACTGTGGTAATGTTACCTTGCTGTATTCAAAAATGATAAACCATGATGATTTCTTAACATCCTTGACTGTGGTTTTTGCATCTACGGATCTTAAGTGGGAAAAGATAAGGAAAGAGAAGAAACTGCTTCAAACAGTGTTGTTCATTTTGGGCATTCCTTGGAGAAAGCACTTATTACCTGGAAGGAAAAAGCTAATTAAGTCGACGTTTCTTACCATCACAAAGCCATTTTTACTTGCTACTCTTTTAGACAGAAGGGAATACATGCTGTTTCCCCTTTGTCTGTCAGGAGAGTAACAGGGGACGCTGACAGCCCCGGAAGCTGGGAGCTGAAATTGAGCAGACGAGTGGCTGCAGGTGTTCAGAGCCTGCCCGGAAGTCACCTCTGCTCAGCTGAAGTGAAACACGGTGTCCTTAGAACCCCCATGTGTGCTTTCACCTCTTCCATAACATGGAGACATTGTCAGATGTTTAGATGCTTGGGCTATTTTATTCCAAGTCATGTTACGACTCGACTTCACTTAATTTGGTCAACATGTGCTGTATAGTCGGAAACAATGTTGAAATGCTATTTAATGCCCATTTAAGGTTTTGTTTAGAAGCTTCCTTAAAACAGTTAAATCTTTATATGAAAATAAGTTGGATTCACTATCCTTGGCTGGAGTTCGCCGATTAGAGGAGGATAATGGATCTGAAACTAAAGATGCCTTCACAGTGCTCTGAGTGCTCCCTGCTGTGTTCCCAGAGCCCCGCATGGAGTCTGCAACACAGTAGGTGCTCATTAAATCTTTGTTAAGCATCAAATGAGGAGCCGAGTTTCAACCCTTTCTGTGCTTCTTACTACCCATGGGACATATCTATTTTCTCATCTGTGAAATGAGAATAATATTTCCTTCTATCCTCCAAAAGCTGTTTTTTTGCATCAGATGAGATAAAGCATGAAAAATCATTTTTTCCCTTTTTGACCTGAAGAAAGGAATAATCTTCAAAATTAGGCATACGATCTCATGCCGATATAAAAGAAGTAAGCACCATTGTATTCTTGTAGGAGAAAGAGCTCACAGACTAATAATTCAAAATAAGATAATATTTGTCATTTCTTTATTTACTTCACTGGGTCTTTGTTGTGTCACATGGGATCTTTAGTTGGGGCTTCTGGGATCTAGTTCCCTGACAAGGGATCGAACTTGGGCACCCTGCATTGGGAGCACAGAATCTTAGCCACTGGACCACCAGGGAAATCCCAAGATAATTTTTATTTTATAGAATTTTAAGGCTGAAATGAAGGAGGGGACTTCTCCATTACTGGAAGTAAAGGACCACCACACTCCAGGACTTAAGGCATCAAAATTATGGGCTTGCTTTCATTCATGTGTGCAACCTAAGACATCTCAGACTTGCCCTGTGGCCACTAGGGGAAGGGTTATATGACACTCAAGTAAGTTGGGAGAAGGTAACTTCTGATCTTCAATAGGGGTTGTTGCTGCTGCTGCTGCTGCTGCTGCTGCTAAGTCACTTCAGTCATGTCTGACTCTGTGTGACCCCATAGACAGCAGCCCACCAGGCTCCCCCGTCCCCAGGATTCTCCAGGCAAGAACACTGGAGTGGGTTGCCATTTCCTTCTCCAATGCAGGAAAGTGAAAAGTGAAAGTGAAGTCGCTCAGTTGTGTCCGACCCTCAGTGACCCCATGGACTGCAGCCTTTCAGTCTCCTCTGTCCATGGGATTTTCCAGGCAAGAATACTGGAGTGGGGTGCCATTGCCTTCTCCGCCTCAATAGGTGAGAGGGGGTCAAACTATGTAGTTGAAAGTTAGCAAAAATTATTTTAAAGGGGTGTATTGATAACATATATTTAGAAGATTCTGGTTTACTTAGTATTTGAGCAGCAAGGAATACCCTATACTCAGAGGAAATTTGCATTGCTTATTGATGTAACGATAATGAAATTCCTGTGATATTCCAGCACTGCTCTGGAGGCTATGTCGAGAACTAAGACACTCTTAGTTCTTGCAGACCTTACTGGCTTAGTGAAGGCATACAACTGATTTTAAAAGGAAGCAAATTAAGAGGTAGGGAAACAACTGGTGATAAATGCTATGAAGAAATAATCATTGGATAAAGGCATAGAAAGTGACTGGACAAGTTGATATTCAAATGCATGTGACTGTCAAAAACAATTTGTTCAGAGGATTGAGGAGCAGCATTATAAAAGTATCATTTTCAGAGAATAGTAGCTAATTTGCTACTTAGAAAGCCTTCTTTTTTACAATTCTGGGAAGAGCACAGTGGACCTGGAGTTAGTAAGGAAGGAATTACATATGCTGTTCTCATCAAGCTGTGTGACATTGGGATACTCACCTATCCTATCTGTATCTTGACTATAAACTGGCAAATGTTATCTGATTCAACAGAAGACTCTAAACATTTCGGTGTGCTGGCTTCCGAAAGAGGTGAAGTCTGACCAATGTTGAGATGTCTGCAAAAATGTTGCTGAGTTTCTGTTTCTTTCTCTCGGTGGCTCAAGAAAACCTTGTCATCTCTGTTGCCACCTCCACCATCACCACCAGGCTGTCAGAAGGGGACGTGTCACCCACAGGCAGGTGGACGTGCGGATGCTAAAGGCAGTGAGTACCAGCTGCGAAAATACCCACTTTGTATAAGGCACTATGCTAGTGCTTTACATTCATTAACCTGTTCAGTCCTCACAAGTAGTATCAGCTCCATTTTGCAGATCTGGAAACTGAGGCGCTGAAGAAGGGGCAAAGTAAAGCCTGATGCTGAAAGCTTGGGCCCTAAACCCCTATACTGACCACCACTCCCTTTGTCCATTCGAGAAGTACTAATTTCTTAAATTAATTCATTAATTAATTTGAACACCTACTGTGTGCTAAGAACTTCTTTGATCAAGTTCAGTTTGGCATTCAGAGGATAACCCTCCTCTGGGTTGAGACAAAAGAGTGTACAGCTGAAGAAGAAAAAAGAGAGCGGCTCTTCTTGTTTCTTTGATTGAACTCAGGAGAAACAACCTTTTTTTTTGCTACCACTCTTTGAGCTTCTGGAATCTCTCTGTCTGCTCTCTGTTTGAACTTGGGCGAATATAAAACTTACATTTTCTCTGTTGCCAGAGCTTTCAGAATCCCAAAGCATTTGGTTTAGATTAAATCCATTGACCGAGGCATTCTAATTCGGCTTCAACACAGATGATCCCATCACCTGTCGCCTTATCTAACCTAACTGCTTATTACAGTAACAGAGTACACTCGTCTGGAGGCCGGGGCAGGGCCAGAGGAAGGAGGTCATGCAGGTTTAGCGGCCACATGTACACAGCAGGGTGGTGTCCTTTCAGAATCTAGAGGAGTGGATTCATAAAATCCAATCAGGAGCACGTGTGTGCATTTATGTAAGCTTTTTTTTTTTTTTTTGCCTGAATCTAAATTATAGAGATTTTAATAGCTCCAGTAATTAGACAAGTATGAAGTCTACCCCATTATGTTCCTGTGTAATATCACACTCCCCAGGGCCCACCTTCCTTGCTTGCTGGGCTCCCTGCCTGGGCCCCCTGCCTCCTATTTTCTACCATAGGGAAGCAGTTTTCTTTTCAAAGAGCTCACTGTTCACATTGTTTTTGTTCCTTCAATCCGGAGGTTGGATTTGCTTTCTCAGCGGTTTCCCCATTGCATTGCCCGGTGGTGTAAGAAAAGGAGGGTGGGGGCGTTGGTTTGCATTCCCCACCGTGCCTAGCACACGTGCGGGGTTGCACAGTGGAGGCCGTCACAGCACAGAAGGCCCTTAGCACCTTGACCAGCACCGGCCAGACCCTTTCCAATTTCTTATAACTAACTCTGCTTCGAAACCTCTTCCCAGCTCAGTTCCCAACTTTAAAGAAAACAGGACAAAAATATTCAGATTCATTCTCTTAAATCATGAATTCTTTTATAGAAAACTTCTAGCTTCCTGATTGCCTCTCATTATTTTTTTTTCTTCATGTTTTCTGTAACTTTCTATTATCCATAGTCATATTTCACTTCATCAGCAGAGATAATCTCCCTGCAGGTGCTGAGGGCTGAATCTTGATATACATTGGACATCTTGGATGTTTCTAATTGTTGTCCCTTCTAGAACTATTAAAAAAAATCTTTTGGTTATTTAAAATTAAGGACAGGATGTGCCATATTACTAAAATAATGCAGTTTATCTAATCAAGAGATTGACTTTTTCCATATGCATGCACATATTTTCCTAGGGGCTGTCAGAAAGCAACTTGCATCACCATTTGTTTTGGGGGTTTTAATTTTTTTTTTAATCCGTGAAGATATTTCCAAAGAATTCAATATCCTGAGGTGGCCTTTTCTTATTCAGTCCCCACCAAGAAAGAAAGAATGAAGTTGAGGAAAGGAACGAAGGAAGGAAGAAAAATTCGAATAAAGTATCTTTTCTTCGCAAGGATCTGAAAATTGTCACCTGAAAGCAATTCTAGAAGTCTATGATGTTGGCCTCCAGGCTGCTTAGAAAAAGAAAAGAGCATAAAATCAAAATCCTGTAATTGACTTCGTTGTAATTGGCAAACTGATACACTCTTTTCTCTCTCTCTGGAGTGGGTATCAGACAGAAACAGGGGTGTGGGCGGCGGTAGGAGGCTTGAAAGTCAGCAGTGTTTTCGGAGACTCTATCTAACATCTTTTCTACAGAGACAGATAAAAGGATTATGAGCTGAGGTATTTTTATAAAGGATTCTCACAATTTGCAACTCAAATAAATCTAGTATTCAAGCACGAGCGTTTTTTAGGCTGTAATGACTGAAAATGTTAAACTAAATATTTTGCTTAAACAAGTAAAGACGAAGGGGGTAAATGAGCAAATTAAAATGCATGAAAACTGCCTCTGCCACGGCGGCTTCCTCTGGAAGAGAATGGCGAATTCATCCGCGACACAGTCTTGTCGCTCCTCTGGAGAAAGGCCTCCCCAGGAGGAGCCCAGCCGTTCAGCTTTTTGCTTCTGGTCAGGATTGATTCCAGATGTGGGAGGTAAACGCTAGAAAGGGTTTGGAAAATGGAGTGGAAATGAAAATTCCCGCAGGCCGTTTGAGTGTTGATGACAGATGAGGTAGGTATTTTCAGGTAACTAATGAACTTGCTGGGAGCTTGGAGAGGGCTCAGTCCAGGGGATATTTAACAGGCGGGAGGGACCAGCTGAGGTAATCCAACTGCTTCCGAGCGCCAGGAATGGGGGGCATGGACTCCTGACTGGAACACGTAAAGAGCAAATGCTGCTACATATGTGAGCTGAATTTAAGTCTTCTTGGAGCTAGTTCATCGTTTGTAGATACCTGCTTTTTTCAACTTCCTATTATCTGAATAAAGAATGTGCCTGCAATGTGGGAGACCTGGGTTCCATTCCTGGGTCAGGAAGATCCCCTGGAGAAGGAAATGGCGATTCACTCCAGTATTCTTGCCTGGAGAACCCCATGGACAGTACAGTCCGTGGGGTCATAAAGAGTTGGAAACGACTGAGGGACTAACACTTTCACTTTCATTATTTGATTCATTGTGACTATTTCATTATTTGAAGAAATAAGGATCAAGTATTCACTATGTAGAAGTCAATAAGCAGGAATAAGAAGCAGAATATTAGAGTGAGTATAAACATAGGTCCTGAAGTGACCTGGACTTGGGTTTAAATACTGATTCTGCCACTTCTTAAATTGATATTGAGTAAATTATTCTAAACCACAATTTCCTTATCTTTTAAAAATGAGTATAATATTAGTATTTATTTTAAAAGAGTTGTGGTGAGAATTAAATGAGGCGATGTATATAAAACCCTTAGCCTAACACTCAATTAATGCTCTGTAAATGTAGCGTTAACATGATAACTACTGTTATTCTAGGAATGGAGTTTGGACTAGCAGGTGATACATAATCCCAGCATGGAAAGAGTTTGAACTTTAGCAGTGGAGATTTTGACTTGCAAGACTTTCGTATTTTTAATGTGTGTGTGCTAAATTGCTTCAGTCGTGTCTGACTCTTTGCGACCCTATGGACTGTAGCCTGACAGGCTTCTCTGTCCATGGGATTCCCCAGGTTACTGGAGTGGGCTGCCGTGCCCTCCTCTAGGGGATCTTCTTGACCCAGAGATCCAGCCCACATCTCTCAACGTCTCCGGCTCTGGCAGGTGGGTTCTTTACCACTAGTGCCACCTGGGAAGCCCTTCATATTTTTAATAGATGCCTGCTATTATCAACTTGTATATTGGTATTTTAGTTAGAGTTCTTGGTCGCAAGCTATGGAAATTTACTATTGACAAATAAGCAACCAGGAGATCACTGGAAGATTAGCAGGAGGCTTACAGGATGGGGGGATACCGGCCTTGAAAATAGGAAGCCCAAGAAGCAGAAGGCAGGAAGCAGAGCAAGGGGACACAGAAGCCTCTGGCTTCGAGGACAGCCAGGCAGGTGAGTGGCTCTGTATCATTCCCAGGTCACAAAGCCCAAATCCCAAGTCTCCAAAGAGATGACACCTCTTTGACTAGGTCAGTTTACATGTCCAATCCTGACTGTGCAAGGGGGCAGAAAAAAGAAAATCTGTTATACTCCTACTTCAATCATGGACACGAGAAGAAATTAGGATATTGTAATAAAGGAATATTTACTCTGGCAGCCAAAGCCCATAAATGTCCATCATTCCTGATCTAGCCTTCTCTAACGCATTCCATAGAATTTTCACTTTAGGCCACGTGTCCTCGAGCATAATGATCACGTTGCTGGCGGCGCATTCCCAGGTCCTCGGGGCTGCAGAAGACTTGAAGGCATCTGCCAGTTTGTCTTGAGTGAAGGGACCAGATGATTAGAGCTCAGATGGCCACACACAGTGGTACAGGTTATCCACTACACAGGAGTGCCCAGCTGAGAAGGCAAGCGGGGCTGGAATTCATCTCCTCTCACCACATTCCTGCCCAGAGGAGGAGGCTCCTTCTTGCAATTTCACGAAAGACATGGATGTCTTGCCGAACCCTGCAATTAAAGAGTACATCAGCCCAGAGCAGTTCCTTCCTTTTTGCTCAGTCCCTCAGTCATATCTGATTCTTTGCAACCCTATGGACTGTAGCCCACCAGACTCCACTGTCCATAGAATTCTCCAGGCAAGAATACTGGGGTGGGTTGCCGTGTCCTCCTCCAGGGCATCTTTCCCAGCCAGGGACTGAACTCATGTCTCCCATGTCCCCTGCATTGGCAGTCAGATTCTTCACCACTGCACCACTTTTATAATTTGTACCAAGGTATTTTAGGGGCTAGTGGTGGCCTTTGCTAAATCCCACATCACCCAGAAGCAAAGGAGTGAAGGAAGAACACAAGGGTGGCTGCCTTCCTCCTCTCTTGCCCCTATCTTATTATTATTATTTATCTTCTTCATTTTCCTAGAACAAGAGAATCTCAGGATTGAATGAGATGTGGACAATCTCCTCAGCCAGATACTTGTCCCGTGCTTGAAATGTAGCCCTCTCTCCCTCCCCGCAACATAATACCTGTGACAACTAGTCATCCAGATTTAAGCACTTCCACAGACAGGAAATTTACCACCTTCCCAGACAGATCACCCTAAGGTGAAAACTTCTTTATCTACCTACCTGAAATACACATGTTTCTGACTTTTAGTCACTCTGAGCCAGAAGAAACAAGCCTAACCCTTCTTCCACTTGAGAGGCCTTTCAGTAGTTAAAGTCTAAAACCTATGCTTTTCCAGCATAACTTTCTTAGACCTTGGGCAACATAATTTCATGATATAGCTGGTCAAAAGCTCTTTGAATTCTCTCATTTATCACACTGTACTTCTCTTAAACTGTGTCATTTAGCAGTAGCCAAGTATCATCCAAATAAAGCCCATGACGGTATTAATGATCATAAGTCTTATAATAATACCTAACTGAGCTAAATTTAAAACTGATAAGCATTTTATTTATGATACTTAATTTCCTCAGTACATCTCTTTCAAAGATTCTGTTGTTATTTCCTTTACAGATGAGGAAACAGAGGTTCTGAGAAGTTAAGTCACTCACCCCAAATTCTCACCACTAGTAAGTGGTAGCAATGAGATTCAAACCTGGGTGTCCCTGAGACTAGAGCTCACACACTCTCTACTTCACTGTACTTGTGTTAATGTTGCTGGCACTCTATTTGCTTTTTTTTTTGCTATTCTTCCTGACCTGTTCTCACCAAGAGTTCACCAACCTTTAACAGCCTGTCTGCTGACCTGCAGTGCTAAGGCCCTCATTATTGGTTCCTCTCACTTGCATGATACATCTTTGACAGAGATTGTACTGCTGGATCCTGGGACTAACAGTGTATCAAAAGTAGGGGAAGGTTGTGGGGGAGTCACTTTCATGAACTCTTTTTTTACTCTTTAAAGCATCAGGTTGCTCTTTAGATTTAGATTTCTTGGGAGTTTTGATGTTTTCCATGGAGTGGTTTGGGGAGCCAAAAGGCAGTTATTTCTTCCGCCAAGATGACAGAAAAGTAAGACATTCTGCTCAGCCCTTCAGCTTCTCCCCCTTCACTCCAGTAATCCTGGCGGATGATCCGAATGAAGGTGTTCACTGGATTTTCACTTTGGTGGACAGTGGTTTTTTCCATTGTCACTATGTCTTTTAGGGAGCCCTTGGTGTCATAGATGGTAAAGAATCTGCCTGCAATTCAGGAGACCTGGTTTTGATATCTGGGTCAGGAAGCCCCCCGGAGAAGGAAATGGCTACCCACTCCAGTGTTCTTGCCTGGAGAATTCCATGAACAGAGGAGCCTGGTGGGCTACAGTCCATAGGGTTGCAAAGATTCAGACATGACAGTGGCTAACATAAGCCTTTTTCACTGCTTCAGGCCTGGTCCTTATGGAAACAATTTGAGCACACCAGCTGTGAAAGGTGAGCAACTCACAGCCAGCTCCAGGTGAGTACGAAGAATACTCCCAGAGCCCTTGGTAGCACATGGTAAGATTGATCTTTAGTCAAAGGAAAGATCAAACTGCTTCAACAAGCTTCCTGCTGTAGATGCTACAATCTTCCAACAAGTCCTAGAATTCTAGAAAGTCAATGAGCTCATATCATCTAGCAGAGTGCTCTTTGTCCTTGAGGAACAGAACAATCAATTCCATTAGTATTATCCCAAAGAAAACATGGGTGAAACAGTGACATCCTGCTGTAGAATTAAGTGGCAAAATCCAGACTGGTCTGAAGTAGTAACTCTGCTTTCTGTCCAGTTTGGTTCATTATTCTTAGTTCCAGCTTAGAGGTCAGCACATAGTGAATGGTCAATAAACATTCTTTGAACATCAGCCCTCACCAAACACAGAGGAACTTCAGAGGTGCCTAATCCTATAAGAGGCTGTGACTTGTTTAAATTTGTTATCTACTCTGAATTCTGAAGTCTGGTTTTTCTATTTGCTCCAAATCTTAATCACCTTAGATAAAATAGACTACTTTTTATTTTGCATCAGCTTCTCTTTCAACTGCCACCAGTGATGACTCAAAACCAATTCTTTTGATGCTGATATTTTCTGATACTCTCCTTTTTTATCTCCCTTGCTAGAATGTTTAAAGGGAATTCCAAATCCGATCCCTTTCAAGCTGAACCTATGCTGAAGAGATGATGTTACATTTTAAATTTAAGAGCTCTCTCTAGCTCAGATTTGTCTCTGGGACCTCAAATGTTAGGAAGAAACGGCTAGATTGTTAACTTATAAAAGATTAGTTTTACTTTTTGTATGTAATTCAATCCACTAGGTGGCATCTCAACACACGGAAAGCCGGACCTATGGATTGGCGATGACTCCACTATACTGTTTTAAAAATAGGTTTTAAACTGCACTGAATTATTGGGTTGTAATATTATTGAAATGCTCAGCATTTGTGAACTGGAAGATTCTGTGGTGAAGGACCTACATTTCTGTATTAGATAGAAGATTTTCTAATAGACTCCTGCAGCTCTTTCTGATGGGGTGCTGTTCTGAAACTGCATCCAAGGATGGGAAAGTTGGTGTGGAGGAACTCCTACCAGGTAACTCCAGTTACTGTGATATGTGATTAAAAGATAAATACACCAGCAGAAAATGTGACACAAAGGTATCTAAATAAGCAATTAACAGGCTCCCTGGTGTCATTCAGGACAGATTTAGATATATAATAAGACTCTCTTCCAGCATCCGGCATTTCTAGACTCAGGAAACATCCATTTGGTAGAGGAAGAAAGTGCAGTCCGTCCTCAGCTGGTGACGTTTCTATTGAAATGACCCTCTAAGAGGTGAGCTTTATCCTATTTGATTAACTGGCCATTTGCCGAGAGGACACATTTAAGACCTTCTGCCATCTTTCAAATTTAACAAAAGGATCTTTGAGTCATATGCTTTATGCAGTAATATTTCATTTTCATCTAAAAAAATTTTAGCTCTTCAAAAAATGTACCAAAGGATCCTAGAATTTATGAAGGTTTCCTTGACTTCATAGGCCTGGGAAATTACCCCCACCTGCCCTTGCTGCACCCTATTTCTGCTATCATTGCTCCTGTTACACAGGACTACACTGTTTAGCACTGTCTCCCCTTCTAGACTGTAAGCTCAATGAGGACAAAGAACATGACCGTCTTGCTCACCACAGTATCCCTGGAGGGTGCATACTGGTGCGTGGTACTCCCAAATATCTGCTGAATAAACAAATGATTTTCTAGGGAAGAAAAAAAGAATGTGCTGACTTCTAAACTAAAAGCCCTGAACTGTTTGTGAGGGCCACTCTGTGAGATACAGTTGGAAATTATTCCCCCTTTCCCTGTTCTCACACGGATCCAGTCTCTATGATGATGATGATTCTGGTCTTTTGCTTTAAATCATCATGAGGAGCAAACAGCATCCAAAGGCTGCCATCCAGAAATAAATCATGGCTGTTCAAGAAAGCTGAATGCATTCAATTAAAGGAACATTTATTGACACTGGTAGCTAATGAAAAGCCAAACTTTACCTGAAATATTTGGTATTCTATCCTCACCAAGATGTCCCCATCCAAATCTCTGCTTCTCTTTCTTTAATTAGATACAGATAGATGTATAGGAAATTA
Organism: Oreotragus oreotragus; assembly: GCA_006410675.1. NCBI lineage: Eukaryota > Metazoa > Chordata > Mammalia > Artiodactyla > Bovidae > Oreotragus > Oreotragus oreotragus. The sequence continues at coordinate 473,214 of SJYX01022628.1, forward strand.
CACATTGCAAAACAAAACAGGATACATTGTAAAACAAATTTTTTTTCATAATTTTTGTCACAAAAAGACAACCTTGCCAACAGGACTAAAGCTTTTGGCTGCTTCTGTCAAGGAACTTTGACAAATAGTCTTTGTTGCAAAGGTCATGCGTCTGGGCTCTGGCATTGTACCAATTGGACTGGAATTCCAGTTGGAACCTCCACCAGTTTCTGTCTTGAGACCATCAGTATTTTACTTAACATCTCATGAAGCTATATTTTAAAGATGTCATCTACCTTATACAGTTTTGGGGAGGATTAAATTAAGTGATGTGTATAAACACCATTTAGAATAGAGGCTGACCCAGAGCAAGAGATCGATAAACATTAGCTATTATCATCATTATCATTATTATTGTTATTACTATTAATATGAGTGGTTTTTCTTAGAAGTCCTGTGTAGTCAGTGACAGCCAAAATGAATATTCAACTGGTTCCCTCATATATCTTTAGGTTCTATCCATTAGATTCTGACATAGTGGCTGTAAATAATTTTAAATGAGCCCCAGGCATACCTCAGCCTCGTGTGTTTAAAACAAGAGTCAAAGAATGATGATCGACCTCCTTTTTTTCTTTTTGGATGAAGTTCTTCTCTCTGTTATTTCCAAGGTAGGGATCTAGCCACTGCTTTCTTCTCTCTCCTCCACTCCACTTACCTATTCATTGTATAATATGCATTTATAACTGAGTACTAGGTATTGTTCATTCATGGATTCCAGCCTAGGAAGTTTATAGTCTGGAAGGGAAGGTGAAATAAGCACACACACACACATAGCTGTGAGGAGACTCAGAAAGTGACGAGAATCAGAAGGGATGGACAGGACATGGGAATTCAGAGGAGGTGGAGAGTCACTGCTATTTTGACATTCACAATGTGTCCATAGAGATAGAGACATGCCAGGGAGGGAAAAAGAGAATGAAAGTCACCATTCTTGTGCATAAGGAATTTGGAAACTTGGGAAGAGAGAAAACTAAAGCCATGGATGAGCTTGGGCCATGTCCCAGCTCAGCACCATGCCTGGCCCTAAGCAGACCACCAGTTGAAGAAAGGAATATGCTGAAGGATATCTGTAAACACACACAACCGCAGGCACCTCCATGCCTGGCTAACGATCCTTTGAAAGAAGCAAGTGAAAATAGCACTTACTGCTTTACTGCTGAGTGCTCGAAAGACTTGGAAGGGCTGGCACAGGCTACTTTTGTTGGTCCCTATAACGTTTGGCTTCTCTATTGTTTTGCTAGAGCTGCCATAACGAAGTATCACACAGTGGGCTGCTTACACAACAGAAATTTGTCACACACATCTAGATGCCAGAAGTCCAAAATCAAGTTCTTTCTGAGGGCTATGAAGGAAAGATCTGTCCCAGGTCTCTCTACCTTGCTTATAGATGCCCATCTTCCCCCTAATGTCTTCATATCATCTTTCTCCTATATGTGTCATCTCTGTTTTCAAACATCTCCTTTTCACAAGGACATCAGCCATACTGGATTAAGGCTAATCCTAATGACCTCATTTTAACTTGATTACTCCTATTAAGACCCTATCTCTAAATAAGGTCACATTCTGAGGTACTGGGGGTTAGGACTGCAGCATATCTTTTTTGAATGGGACTTAAATAAACCATGAAAGTTTTCAAGAACTAAAGATGGTGTTTACCAATCAGTTTACAAAACTTACTGCTTCAAGTGATACCGAATTACCCATATCAGTTAAGTTCAAATCAGCACATATTTATTAGCTACGGGGCATGATCAGAACATAATAGTAGATGCTCAGATGACACATAGAAGTAAGGGAAATATGGACATGGTCTTTGTTTGCCCAACCCTGTGAGGGACCATCAGAGTCAAGTGGGAGAGACAAGATGAGGTGAGCACAAATAACCACACCGCAGGGTTTGATGTGGCAAGTTTTACAGGAGCAGCGTAGGCACAGAGCTGTGGAAGTACATCAAGGACAGGGAGGCAGTGAGATTCCAACCATGCCTTGAAGGACTTGTAAGATATTGAAAGATAGCATTGGAAGGAAGTGCAGTTCAAGAGAAGAGTGAGATTGAGCAGAGACATACAGTAAGGAGAGTCATTCAACCAGGCGAATGATCCACAGAGTAGTTGGGTTAGAGAAGTACTTTACAAACTTTGTAGAACCTCTGAGCCCTTCTTGAAGTCAAACTTTCTGCAGACCCACAAAATATTGAAAGCAGAGCTCCTCTGGTCTCATACCCTGGCTGCTCTAGAGAGTCACAGAGCAGAGTTGAAACCCAATGGCTGGTAAACAGATGTAGGAAGCCAGCCTGGGAAAGCAGGATGTGGCCAACTTTAGACATTCAAGAGTGGCCTGGCCCTGGGGATGACCAGAAGGCATTGAGACGTCTCCAAGCAGAGAACTGACTAGACCAGACTCCTCTGGTGATGATACATGGGATAGGTCAGAACAGGGAGAAACAACTTTGTCTGAAACAACATAAGTACAGAAATGTAACAGGAAAATTATACATCATCTTGTATCCAAACAACTATGAGAAGTGACCAGATCTGCCTCTGTGCTTCTAAGACCCTTTGTAGCAGCCTCAGCCATTGAGGGACCGCTCTGAGCTGCAACAGAGAGGAGGACAGATTTTGTATCTCGAGAAACCTAGATTGATATCAATGTGGTTGAAAGCATATAATTTAGACTCTCCCAAGCTTGTGTTGGAGTTCTACCTTCTAACAAAGTTCCTGAAGCCTGGGTGTCAGTTTCCTCATCTGTAGAGACAACTCTGTTAACCTTATATAGTTACTGTGAGGATTAAATGAGGTCATATATTTAAAATATTGAGCAAAAAGGTTAGAAACACTTGCTTTCACAATGAGATTATTCCCCAAGACAAACTGAACAAGCACATTAATGGGAAGCAGAGTACCAGGTTTACCTAGCAGAGTTGTTCGTACTGATGCAGTTGCTGGGTTTCCCTGATCTGAACGCAGCCTTTTCCAGAGGAGAGAGTCTGCTAGATCAAACTCACTACAGGGGCCTGGTCCACAGTTCTCCATTGACATTCCCATCCTCTTTCAGTGGAGACCACTCAGGGTTCTTCCATGTGATGATCTGCATAGCTCTTTTAGAGAGTGAAGCCTATAAAAGGATTCCCAGGCAACTAAAGAGAGACATTACTTTGTCCATACTATCAAGATGCCTGCTTTATGGGTACTATCAAGACAAATTGTACAGCAAATTGGTGAAGGCCGCACAGATTGTCAGAACGTATGTACAATAATTGAAAAGTATTGCTTGCACACGTTCAGTATCTGGGCAATCTCCCAGCAGACAATGGCATCAAGGGATAAAATGCACCATAAAGGATGGATTCCAGCTGCATCCAGGACAAATGTCATGCTCGTGCCCTGAGGAGGGTAGGAAGGGCATCAACTACACTAATGGTTTCCGAGGGAGCTGATATTCCTGTTTTCCAAGAGGCAGAGACAAGAAAGGAGTTTTGTCAGAAACATCCTCTGTGCTCATGATTAGTGCTGTGTTTTAAGCTTCCTCAGATGCTCACCTGGAGGTTTGTGGCTGCTCTCACTCTGGTGTTTCCTGAGGGTGTCCAGCATCTCCAGCTAGCTCTCCTGCTAATCCCTAATCCCAGTCACCAAGGTCTGAAATACCGATTTTCCCCCATGTCTCCCACCTGCCTGGTGGCTGCATCATATTTCCACAACTGCCAAGGGGATGGGGAACTTAGTTTTCAGAAGATCGAGTGTAGGCTTTGTTTGGCCTTGTGAATTTGTTCACTTTGTGTCCTTAGCTTGGACCTGTGTGGATGGGCTTTGACTGGATTTGAGATTTGAGATTGAGTTCCTGTGAACTCCATCAGGAGCTAGAAAAAGAATGGAGTGACAGAGGGACTGCTGATCTTTGACCCCAGCCTATTGATGGCTGTTGTCATCACTGTTGGTGGTTGCCCTGAACAAGACTGCATTGTCTCTCTGTCTATTGTGGACTTGCCTCCATAGTCAGTCTTCACAGGATCTCCCCCTTTAATCAGGGAGTGTGTCCTTCCACCCAGGGCAAAGGGTGGATGAGGAAGGCAGAGCTAGCAAGAGTAGCCATACTCCAGAGAGTGAGGACTTGAGGAGGAAACATTAGGGGGAAGTGATCATATTAGTAATAATGAGAGTTTAAGTTTAATATTGATTGAGTAGTTGGTATATATTATACACTTGCATAGGTTGTTTCATTTAATCCTCTCAAAACACTGTACAGCGAGTATTCTCCCAATTTTCAAATAAAAAATCATAGCCAATAAGCCACGTAGACCTCTGTTTCTATGATTTGACCCCAGGCAATGAATCCAGAGTCTGAGAATGTAAGACTTGGTGTTTTCCTCCATGAATCCAGATAGAAGTTGAAATGCAGAGTGGCTTGAGGAGCTCTTCTAATCCATCTGGAATTAGGAAGCTGAATGTATCTATGTGAGAAGTTTCTTATGTTTTCTTCCTGACTAATCTAAATATTCACCGTTTTTCAAGGCTGTAGTTAGAGCTTCCTTCTCTACAGCTTCCCTGATATCTCAGTTAGTAAAGAATCCATCTGCAATTCAGGAGACCCCAGTTCAATTCCTGGGTCAGGAGATCCGCTGGAGAAGGGATAGGCTACCCACTCCAGTATTCTTGGGCTTACCTTGTGGTTCAGCTGGTAAAGAATCACCTGCAATGCAGGAGACCTGGGTTTGATCCCTGAGCTGGGAAGATATCCTGGAGAAGGGAAGGGAAAGCCACTCCAGTATTCTGGCCTGGAGAATTCCATGGACTGTATAATAGTCCATGGGGTTGCAAAGAGTCAGACACAACTGAGCAACTTCTCTACAACTTGCTTCCTTGTAAGATTCTCTGAACTGTCCTTTCTATAATAATCACTTCACCCAAATTAGCTTAGGAACTCCTCATTACAAAACCATTGCTGCTTCATAGCTCAAAAATGGAGCTTAAAATCACCTAAGGTCATATTTTTTGCAAGAAATGGAGTGTGGATTTGAAACCAGGAGACCTGACTCAAAGCCACTGTGCTTTTTGTCCGTTTTGTAGTCTCTTCTCAAGTAAAGGTTACATGAGATGCCCTACCAATCAATCAAGTATTCTATATGTTTTCACTTTTCTCTGTAGAACCAGGAGATATTATTCTTGCTTTCAAATAACTTACAACCTAGTTGGCAACAACTTTTAAGTCTTCTTTGTGTAAAGATTTGGGATTTGGGAGAGATTACAGCAGGAAGCATAATAGCTACTGATGGTTTTGGGGGAAAGTACTTTGTCATCACCCGCTCCCTTATACTAGATGTCTTGTCTCCCCAGTTTATTATTCTGTTATTGTTATTCTTTTGTTCAGATTATTGGATTCATATTGCTATAGAAGATCAAAGCAAAAGTAGCTACCTCATGCTGAAAGTGAGAAAAATCGTATTTTTCTTGATTAGGGCCTCAGGCAGTATTTTGTTTGCTTTGTGTGTGCTCAGTCGTGTCCGACCCTTTGCAAGCCCGTGAACTGTAGCCACCAGTCTCCTCTGTCCATGGGATTCTCCAGGCAAGATTGCTGGAGTGGGTTGCCATTCCCTTCTCCAAAGGATCTTCTCGACCCAGGGATCGAACTCAGGTCTCCTGCACTGCAGCAGATTCTTTATCATATGAGCTACAGGGAGGTTCCTTTGTTTGCTTTAAATCAAATCAAGTATGATTTCTAGACCCTACTACTTTAGAGTAGTGAAGAATTTGGTCTTGATATTTACCAGGCTCTTTCTCCGTTACAAAGTAACATCCTACGTGGGGGGCTTCCTCATCTGGAAAATGGGAAGAGGACGGGAAGAGAAGGATTTGAAGGACTTCTAACTCTTGCACAAATCCAACAGAAACCCTGTAAGATGTGAACTTGAGAAATAAAAGGAAATTTTAAAAGGACAGAGAGATTGTAGGAGTATATATATTTCTGGATCTTGGCTCTGGGTAGAAGAGAAACATTTCTCCTAGGGATCTTTTACCACAAACCCACACTCTGCCAGATTGGAGCCTGAAAAAACCACAAGGTGAAATGTAGTTTAAAAGGTCTCAGATGACAGTATCCTCAGACATCTGGCAGAAACAATGGAAATACTATTTGAAAGACTAGACTTTAAAGAATTCAAAAGAGTTACCGTGGATAAATTGTTCTAAGGAACATGTGCCAATAATGAAAAATGACTAAACATATGAGTGAATAAGCCACCATGATTGAAAGTCAATGGAAACAACAAACTATGGCATCTGACCTACAAAGCCTGTAGATGTTGGAGTTATCTGACATATCTGATAAATTATATTATTTAATATGCTTAAAAATAGAAGAGTATTGACAATTTTAGTAATGCAAAACTTGAAAACAGTGAAACATAAATGCCTGTTGGAGTTCCACAGCTGCTAACAGAGGCAACTGGGGAGACACAGTTTTCTAAAACTCATGAAAGATATCAATTTCAGATTCAGAAAGTCCAATGGACTTTGAAGTGAAACTGTAAAATACCAAAGAACAAAGTGAAAACCTTAGAACTATCCGGAAAGAAAGGACAGGTTAAGTACAAAGATACAACCATTAAAACGACAACGTCTTTAAAGCAACAGAAGACATCAGAAGACAGAGAAATAATATCTTCAGTATGCTGAAGGAAAGTCACTGCCACTCTGGAATTCCACAACCTGCAAAACTATGTTTCAAGAGTTATGACTGCATACAAATATTTTCAGGTAAACAAAAAAATATGTATGCCACCAACAGATGGTCTCTCACTAAAAGAGGTTCTGAAAGATTTCTGTCTGAGAGAATGAAAATAATCTCAGAAAGAAGGTCTGTGGTGTCGGACATAATTGGTAGCAAAGAAAATACAAACATTTCAGAAAATCTAAAGGAATCTTGATGTATAAAGTAATGAAAATGTTTAATCCATTGGGTTAAAAAAATATAATGAAAACCTTGCACTGTAGTATTTAAATCAAGAAGGAGTTAGCAATTTAAACTCTTGCAAAATGATTCAAAGAAGGGTAAAATATCAATTATCTTTAAAATTTTTTTATTTTCAAATTTATAGAAGAATTATAATGGCAATATAAATAATATTTTCCTCTGAGTAAGTAGCAGACTTGATAAGCAGACCTGATACCTCATTCACCCTGATTTAAGTGTGTGATTTGTACAAAAAGGAACATGCTCCTAAAGCCTCAATTATCCATCAGAATCAGTAGATTAACATCAGTACACTACAATTCTAATCCTCAAACCTATTCAGATCTTGCCAGTTGTCGTAATAATATCCTTTACAGTGAAATGATTCTGTTCGGGATCATGGGTTGCATTTAGTTGTTAGGTTTCAATCATTTCCTCCCCAACTTTCATGACCTTGATATTTAAAAATTATAGACAAGTGATTTTAAAGAGTGTCCCTCATTTGGATTTGTCTGATGTTTCCTTAGCATCCCATCTAAGTTAATGCAGCTTTGGCAAAAATAGCACAGAAATGATGCTGTGCTCTCACTGCACTCTGTCCTGTGGCTGTCCTTTTCTAGAGATGCTAAATTTGATCATTTGATTAAAGTGATATCTGCCAAGCTTGTAGGCTTCCCAGGTGGCTCAGTGGTAAAGAATCTGCCTGCCGATGCAGGAGACATGGGCTTAATCCCCGGGTCAGGAAGATCCCCTGGAGGAGGAAATGGCAACCCACTCAAGTAGTCTTGCCTAGAGAATCCAATGGACAGCGGAGCCATGGGGTCACAAAGAGTCAGTCACAACTGAACATGCCAAGCTTGTGGAAATCTACTTTTGTTTCCTTTGGTGATTAATAAGTACCTGATGGAAAGTGTAATAAAACTATTAAATAGCAGATTCCTCATCAAAACTTCAGTGTATTTATTTATGTCCTATGGACCCAGGCTTATTTTATTAAGTTTTTATTAAATTTCATTAAATCCATGATGTTCACTATTTATTTTGATGTTCAGATTGTCCTTGATTTTATCAATGAGAGCCCCTTGAAACTGACTTCTGTGCTGTTTTGAAATGTACCCAGCATTCTTGAACATTTCCTTACTTTATGGCACAAAAAGATGTTCCAGGATTACTGTGTTTTCTTTTTCTGTAGCCCCCACATAAAGACCTTCCTCCCCCGGCTCTGTCTCCTGATGTCCTATGCAGAGCCCCCATCCTGGTGGGAAAACCTCTTTAACAGCTAGGATTTTACCACCCTTGCAGGCTACTTTCCCATATCAATGAATACCCTCTTCACCCTCTCAGATTTCAACACCTTAAAGGTAGGAGATTTCAACTACCTACCTTGGTGGGTAGGTAAAAAGCCTGTCTTTACCTACCCAACACCTCTGTTTCCTACATAGATATCTCCTTTCCCTGTTTAGGTTACCTTCCAGAGGGTACACCCAACCCACCCACTCAAGTTCCAATACCCCTTAACAAACTGCCCTTCCATAAGTCAACCATACTCATTCCGAGCAGACCGTAAGACTTGTTCTAGCAAACCCTCCTACAGGGACACTCTTTCCAACCTGGGCCTTCATGGCACATGGGCCCACCTCTGCACACCCATGGAGATACTGTCTTTATTCCCTTGAGCTTTGCCACTTCCAGTCCAGTGAAACATCTGTCTTGTTATGGCCACCTTACAGATTTAGGCCAAATGGCTTGAGAAGGGAAGGGAAAGGGGAAGCAAGAAAAACAGAGGAAGCAGGAATTAAAGAGGAGAGAAGGAGAGAGAAGAGGTGAGAAAATAGAAAAAGAAATGGAAAAAGAAGAACTTTATTTTTAAATCATGTTAAAAATGCATGTTAAATGTTCCAGGGTAATCCCTAAAAGAATATAGATAGAATATTTAACATCCAAACTAGCAGAAAGGGGAAAAAATGGAATGAAGGAAAGGGGAAAACATTGACTCAATGTAAGAAAAGGCAAAAAAAGGAAAAAAAAAGATAAAAATTTTAAAAGTAGGGGCAGCAAATAGAAAGTGCTAAGTAAGATGGTAGCTGCTGCTGCTGCTGCTGCTGAGATGGTAGAATTTAATCTAAATGTATTAGTGATCAAAGTCAATTTTAAAAAGAAATAAACTCTGTAGTTTAAAAAAGATAAATGATCAGATTGGACTCAAAAACAGACTTCATCTATGCAGTTCACAGGAGCCACACCTAGACCTTTGGGATAAGGTTTGAAAATGTCCCAAAATGTTCCCCTCAGACTCCTGGCCTCACTCTCCTGCTCTGGGGAAACAAGAGATATCAGGTCCAGGGAGGTAAGGAGAGCTCGTCTCAGGACAAGGGCCTTGCATGACACACCAGAGCCAGAGCAGGCTGAGGAAGATCTCCTTGGAGGGCAGCAGCAAAGCGTGAGATGAGTCTGGAGCATCTTTTGTGTCATAAATCAAGGCAGTGCTCAAAGAACACTGGGAGCGTGTCAAAAAGATACAGAGGCCAGTGAAAGGGACTCCCACTGGTCAAATCAAAGTGATACAGCTGTCCTCCCCAGGCTTGCTGGTTTTTGTCCATGTCTGGTCAATGAGAAGCTGAGTTTGGACAGAGAGTGAAAGTCAGTCCCCAGAGGCTTCTTCCCTACTTTCTCCTTAAGACAGTCTTCAGCAGTGGGAGTGTCTCCTCTGTTGCTACAGCCCCCTCTTGGTCCCTGTGGTTCCCCTTTTGCTCAGTGGCCATGACTTCTGGCTCTGATACCGTTTTATCCCCCGTGGCTTCCCAACCCTATGTGTGGTAGCAGCTTCTTGCTGTTGCTGATCTCCAAGCTGTCTCATCATCTCTGTTGGGCTTTTCAGATTCTCTGTTATGTG